>CM069914.1:119400357-119649011 GCA_036172215.1 Camellia granthamiana
AGACTAGTACACTGGTAGTGCAGATGTCACTGCTTTTACAAGTGTTAACCTTTCTGCAAAAGAAAACAACTTCCTTTTCCAACCAGCCAACCGACTTCTAACTTTATCCAAAATAGGTTTCCATGTAGCTTTCCTCCTTGGGGTAGCCCCTAATGGCTGCCCAAGATAAGTGAAGGGCAAGGATTTGATTTTGCAATTAAGTAATGAGGTAAAATCACTCAAAAACATCATCTGATACACCCACCTCATATACAACACTTTTATGGTAATTTATTTTCAAACCTAACATGATCTCAAAGCATCTTAGCACTTTTTTCAGATTTCTCACCTCTGCTTCTTTTGCTTCACAAAATAACAATGAGTCATCTGCGAATTGGAGATGTGAAAGCACTACACCATTTGAGCCTACCTTCACTCTATTAATCAGTCCAAGATCCTGAGCTTTGGTTAAAAGAATATGGAGTCCTTCAGCTGCTATATTGAACAAGAAAGGGGACAACGGTCCCCTTGCCTTAAACCTCTTTTGTGGACTGAATTCTTCGGTTGGTGATCCATTGACAAGCACTGATAGCCTTGCAGTTGAAACACACTCCTTAATCTAGCTGGACCATTTAGAGCCAAACCCAAACTTTGATAACATAGAGAATAAGTACCCCCAATTAATGGAATCATATGCCTTCTCAAAATCTAATTTTAAAACCACCCCTTTCTTCTTAGTTAGCTTCCACCCATTAACAACCTCATTAGCAATTAACACTCCATCTAGTATGCTCCTACCATTCAAAAATGCTGACTATGTTTCATTGATAATGTGAGGCAATACTGCTTTCAATCTGTTTGCCAATAATTTGGCTATGATCTTATAAATTGACCCCCACCAAACTTATAGGCCTATAATCAGATAGCCCTATTGGGTTATCCTTTTTAGGAATAAGAATTATAAAGGAGCTATTGATCCCCTTCACCAGTCTCCCATTCCTATGAAATTCATTGACAAAGTTTATCACCTCCCCCTTCATAATTTCCCAGAGCTTTTAAAAGCATAACATATTGAAGCCATCTGGCCCAGGTGCTTTATTTCCATCACTTTTCTATACTACTATTTTTATTGGGCAAATTACACAAATAGTCCCTATAGTTTGGGGCTTGTGCCACGTTGGTCCCTGACTTTTCAATTGTGACACATTTGACCCTGAATTTTGAATTTTGTTTCAAATAAGGACAATTGAATATATAATTAGATTTTTCAAGGGTAAAATTGTCAATTTGATAAAATATAAACTAATTTGACAAAAATAAATGTCAAACAAATATTTTTAAATTTTAAAAATTATTTCTACCTGCTAAAAATAAAATTATGTAAAATTGATAAATCTTTTAGACATTTATTTATTTTTTTTACCAAATTAATTTTTATTATGTGTTTGGATGATGATCATATAAAATTAATTTTAAAAAATTAATCATGTAATTTTTATTAATTTTACATAATTTTATCATTGGTGGATAAAAATAATTTTTAAAAAATTAAAAATATTTTGTTGACATTTATTTTTGTCAAATTACTTTATATTTTATCAAATTGACGATTTTACCCTTTAAAAATCTAATTATATTTTCAAATGTCCTTATTTGGAACAAGATTCAACATTCAGGGTCAAATGTGTCACAATTGAAAAGTCAGGGATTAAAATGACACAAGTCCCAAACTATAGGGACTATTAGTGTAATTAACCCATTTTTATTTCATCTTCTGTGAACTCTTTTTCTAGAAAATCATACTTCATGGTTCCTTCCACTGATTTGAAAGACCCTCCTAATTAAGGTCTTGGTGCCCAATGTTCTAAATATTGGTTAATAAAATGTTCAAGTACCTTAGCCTTCACATGACTAGGATCTTCAACCACCACCTCCCCCACTGTAATAGAGCTAATTTCATTTCTTGCTTGCCTTCATTTTGTCATTACATAAAAAAATCTTGTATTTCTATCACCTTTTATTGACTAATTAAGTCTTGATTTTTGAAACCACATCCATTCCACCATTCTACTCAATCTCCACACCCCTTCTCAAACTTCTCTCCTTGTTGTTTTTTCTGAGTCAGTAAGATCTCTATCCTCAACCAGGAAATCAAATTTATGCAAATCTGTCTCTGCTGTCTTCAATTTGTTGGTCACATTCCCAAATATCTCCTTATTCTATTTTTTGAGACCTAATTTCAGAGTCTTTAACTTATTGAGTAACATATACCTAACCCAACCCACTACATTAGCCTGTTTCCATCTATTTTCCACAAAAGCTTGAAAATCTCTGTGTAAAAACCATGCATTTAGCACCCAAAATGGTCTAGGACCCCAATCCCTCTCATCCTCCATTAATAATAAAGGGCAATGATCTGAGATCACTCTAGGTAACCCCCACAATTTCAAATTAAACACCTCAAGCCATTTTGGATCAACTAAGACTCTATCTAATCTCCTGAATTACACCATGTAAACTTTCTGCCCAGTAGTGGTAGATCAGACACCTCACATTTGTCTATGAACTCATTTAACTCTTACATACCCTTATCTCTTCTAGAGCACCCCTTCCTTTCACCCATACTTCTTATCTCATTAGAATCCCCAGCTAAGCACCAAGGCTTAGGAAACTTCTCTTTCAAATTTACCAGTCTATCCCATAATTCTCCCCTTGCACCCAATTCATTGGGTGCATAAATATTCAACAAAGTACACTCAAATGAATTGAAAAAGGTACCTGAGATAATGATAAACCTTTTATTAATGCAACATTCTGACATTTGGAAAATATCTGGATCTCAAATGCATAGCAATCCTCCAGCTGAATCTTTGGCACCCACAGCCATAAACTCCATTTTCTCCATAGCTCACATTGTTCTGACTTCCATGTTTGAGATTTGAGACTTTTTTTGTTTCTTGAAACACTGCAACATCCCCATTTCTTTCCTTCAACATCTTTCGAATCTTACTTTGCTTTTCCTTCCTTCCCATTCCTCTAATATTCTATGATAAAATCTTCATAGCAACATAATAATACTCCCTTGTAACACCCTATTTAGAGTACCCTAGGCCCCAGTTTTATTTCCCCCTTCAACTCTTTCTATATGCTTCATTTCGAGCTCCACAATCTTAGACAACACTTTACCTGCTTTCCCATTGAACTCCATTCCCAGAATTTCCCCCATCTTGAGAGTTGCTTGAGCTTCATTCAATACATACCTCCTTTTATCCCTTCTATTTTCAATCGATGCTGATAAAGAGATTGTAGCTGCTGCTGCTCTCTAAATTGCAGTCTTTGGAGTTGGTCTACTTGTTGAAGTTCCTTTTCGACCATACCCCCTAACTAAATCGCAATATCCCTTCTTTGCCCATTGATGGTTGTATTTCCTTCTACTACTAATCTTCAACTTTCCTTTTGTATTGTTTACTGATCTAGTGCTGGGCTCTTTATCATGGGCTTCAGATATGCTTGAATTTCTTATACCAAGCCCTACTGCCCCATTCTTTACAGTTGTGTTAGTAACTTGTATTGTAGGCCCATTTTGAACACGTTGTAGCCTATGTACTTGACCTGATAATTGATTGTGGCCCAATACCACTTCAATATTCACTCCAGGTCTAAACAGACTTGACCCACTCAAACTTCTAATATAACCAGGCGTGAGTAGTTGGCCAGCAATTCTCTGACACCCACCCACTTTATCTATAGAGCCGTTTATTTGGTTTCTCGCCTTCATCATTGTGTTACAACCCTTTGTATTGGCCACTTTTCCCACGCCACTTCTTGACTCTGCAATTTCAGTCTCACTCCTCCATCTCACCTCCTTTTCTATTTTCTCACTCCTACTCTGCCCACCTGGCTCATGATCTTGTGCCACATTAGACATATGTTCCAGTTCATGGGCTGACTCATCCTCCATATCATCATCATCTTCCTCTTCACTGCTACCTCCATCCATGACATCATCATCTTCCTCTTCATTGTTCTCTTCCATAACTTGAGGCTTATTACACATATACTTCTTTTTCACTGTTTTCACCATTACCAGTTGCTCCTCACATACTCTCACTGGATGCAGTGCACTTTTGCTTTCCAGATAAACAACCTTATTAATTGGCTCCATAAAGCTGGTTGAGATCTTCTTCTTAGCACACACAAATGCCTCTGGCTAGGTTATATCACTATCGAAGTCTATAACTTGTCCCCACAATCCACCAATCCTTTGTAGGTTAGTATTGTTCCATAGATTTAGTGGAATGCCATAGTAACTAATCTAGACATTTCTCTCTTGCTCCAACACTAATCCTGGTTTCCCTTCATAAATATGATCACACCAATCCAATATCAACTCCTTTATTAGCTTTAGTTTCAGTTCCATATCTTCCTTTGATTTGAATGTTATAACTACATCTCGTCCTCCACTTTTTCTTACCAGAACATCCTCAATACCAACTAATTCAAGCTCCTTTTTCAAGCTAATATTAGCATATTTAGCCTTCAGACGCACCATTATACTTTCATACAGTCACCCATTTCCAAATTCCTCTGCCTTTAAAGTAATGTTTCCACTATCAACACTCTTTCTTGCCTGTTATAACCTCTGCATATGATCTCTAATTTGTGAAGGGTGTTACTTCACTTCTTTCTATCCCACCTTGGACCTTTTGATTCTTAGTTTGGGTACATACTGGACCTTTTACAACTTTATCATTTACTTTTTCCTTGCCAAAATCTGCAAACTTTACCTCTAAAACTTTATCATCCACCCAAACACCATTTGCTTTTGAATTGCTATTGTGGCAACCACAATGCAATCAAACCTCACAAATCCGAATCTTGTATTCGTAACCCTTCTTCGCTTATGTGGAATAAAAACATCCTTTACCACCCAAAACTTTGTAAAAAGATTGGAAAGACCCTTTGAATTCACTAAATTTGGTAAGTTGACCACAAACACAATGAAGATATCTGTGCTGCCTTTCTGTTTCTATGTTCATTGTCTTCCGCTTTGCCTCACCACAGGTATCCATTCTCCTTGTTGGGCGCCTTGTGACCTCCATCCTCCTTGTTGGGCGCCAGATGACCTCCATCCTCCTTGTTTAGTCATTCCAATGTATATGAAGAAACTTAACTGGGAATTGTGTTGAAGCAATTCTTACCACATAACTGAAAAAATTACCATTATCTAAAAATTAAATGTCATATCAATAATTTGAAAATTTTTAAATGAATTAATACAAATATTGAAGATTGTAAATTTTTTTTTTTTGAACGCTGTGGGAGCCGAATAAATAGAAGAGTCGGAAGGATGTATCCCAGAAGTCAGAGACTGTTCGGCTCCGTACTAATCAACTAAGATACCGAATACATTGAGATCGCCGAATAGACGGGGAGATGTATGTAGGAATAAACAAAAGGATAATAAGTAAAAAGTGGGTTCTGGACTCAAGGTCCAGAGAATGAGTATAAATACAATAGCTTCAGATTTAGAAAGGTATGTAAGAATCACTTCACTAAACTTAGTAAACAAGCTTTCTTGAGTATAAGAACTGACTTGCCCGTCGGAGTGCTAACCCCGGCACCCCCGACCGGAGTGTTTGTCTTTGCAGGTGACTAGCTGAGGATCAAGGGCGTCTCCCAGGATTGGAAGAGTATTTCCAGAACCACTTCCCCACAATTGGCGCCGTCTGTGGGAATACTCAAGTACATCCATGGAAGGCGTGACTCAAGATTCTCCGATAGCCACCGACGCGATCACATAGAGAGTCGACCTCACTCTGGCAAATATGCTCGAGAAGGAAATCATCGCTGCAAGACGTGCCTTGAATGTCGATTCACAAACGACTTTAGCGCAAGAGACGATGCTAGCCATCATGGAACGAGCCAAAAAGACCAAACACAGTTTAGACAACACCATCGCTGAGAACGAGCGCCTTCGCCGCGATCTGGCCTTGGAAATAGCAAAGTCCCAACAAACAGTGCGCCAGGTTTCTGAGCGACCCCCAAGGGCAGGCGATCTACAGTCTCGGGCCCGACAGCAAAACACCGACGCTCGTTGTGCTTCAGCCGATTACTTTGAGGAGTTGACAAAAGACGAACGTCTCCAGCGAAGTGTTCCGCATGATAACATCCATATGATATACAGCCTGCCGAAAGCCCTGGCCGTACATGCAATCCAGTCCCTCCCAGGCCCTCAGCAGCAACTCACGCCAGCAAAGCAACCCCGAGAATCGCCAAGCATCACCTTCGATGACTCTGATTTGATCAGCGTAACACTCCCTCACATCGATCCATTGGTTGTCGCGCTACGCGTAAACCGGTTCACCGTCGAACGCGTTCTTATAGACCAGGGCATCACTTCAGAGCTCATGTATTTAAAACCTTCATCAAACTCGGGTTCACCGAATCGGACTTGATTCCGGCCCCTTATCCACTATTCGGCTTCAATAACAACCCCGAATACCCACTTGGAAAGATCAACCTACCTGTTCGAGCGGGTTCCAAAATGGTGGATGTAGAATTCCTGGTCGTCCGGCTGCCATCGCCGTACAATCTCATCATGGGGCGATCGTGGTTGCATACCTTAAAGGCCGTCCCGAGCACCTACCATCAATTGTTACGTTTCCCAACAGAACACGACATTGAGCAGATCCGCGGCTCCCAAAAATCGGCACAAGCATGTTACCTCCTGGCCGCCAAAATGCCAAAGAAATTGCAGGTAAACTCCATTGAGGTACCCAATCGGGAAATCCTGGATGACGTCGGGCGGCAGCCAAGCGAAAAGGCCACAGAAGGTTTAGACCGAGTTGACATCGATGGAAGCCCGGAAAAGTTCTTCATAATCGGCACCTCTTTAAACCAAGCCGGTAGACAGCAGCTGATCTCCTTTCTACTCGCCAACCTCGACGTCTTTGCGTGGACTCCGTACGAGATGCCGGGTATAGACCCATCAGTTTCACAGCACCACCTGAACGTCGACCCCACATGCAAGCCCGTCATTCAGGAAGGCCGTCGGTCTGCCGCAGAGCACATTGCTGCCGTCATAGAAGAAGTCGGCAGACTGCTTGACACCGGGGCAATTAGAGAAGTCACCTACCCCACGTGGCTCTCCAACACAATGGTGGTGAAGAAGAAAAATGGAACTTGGCGAGTGTGCATCGACTTCACGGATCTGAACAAAGCTTGCCCCAAGGACTGCTTTCCCTTACCTAGAATCGACCAACTCGTCGATGCAACGGCGCGCCACCAACGCATGAGTTTCCTCGATGCTTACAGAGGCTACCATCAGATCGCCATGCATCCGGATGACCAGGACAAAACTGCATTCCTCACCGCAAGAGGAACCTACTGCTACAAAGTTATGCCTTTTGGGCTGAAGAATGCAGGGGCAACTTACCAAAGACTGGTCACCGCTATGTTCAAAGAACAACTCGGCCACATTATGGAAGTCTACATCGACGATATGGTGGTCAAGTCCAAAGAAGAACAGGATCACATAGCCGATCTAGAGAAGACATTCGGCATCTTGCGCAAATACAGAATGAAACTGAACGCCTCCAAGTGCGCGTTTGGAATCGGCTCCGGCAAATTCCTGGGTTATATCGTCAACCACCGTGGAATCGAAGCCAACCCGAGGCAAGTCACAACAATCTTGGAACTCGGTTCCCCCCGATCAGTGAAAGAAGTCCAAAAGTTGATGGGGATGGCCGCTGCACTCAATAGATTCATCAGCCGGTCAACAGACCGCTGCAGACAATTCTTCCAGACGCTACGTCAAGGCAAAGCTTTCGAATGGTCCGCTGAGTGCGAAGCAGCTTTCACCGGCTCAAGACTTACCTCCGGTCAGTACCTCTCTTGACAACACCAGCTGCCGGTGACCCCCTCATTCTGTATCTGGCAGTCTCCGATAGGGCCGTTAGCGCCGTACTATTAAAAGAAGAGGAAGGGCAGCAACGGCCAGTGTATTGTGTGAGCAAGGCAATGGTCGATGCCGAGACACGTTATCTTCCGCTGGAAAAACTCATCCTAGCCTTGGTCATGGCAGCAAGAAAACTGATGCATTACTTCCAGGGGCATAGCATTGGGGTGATAACAGATTATCCCCTCCGATCAGTACTACGGAGTGCAGAAGCATCAGGACGTGTTTCAAAATGGGCTCTTGAACTCGGCCAATATGACATTCAGTTTTCACCCAAAACCGCAATCAAGGGACAGGTGCTGGCCGACTTTGTTGCCGAATTCACAGGCGGGCTTTCCTACCTTAAACCTGCCGACATTCTTCCAAAGGCTGAAGTTCGATCAAAGCCGAACTGGAGAATTTATGTCGGGGATATTTGGCAGCTATACTGTGATGGATCGTCTAACCAACGGGGCTGCGGCGCCGGCGTAGTAATCATGTCTCCCGACGGCGCAGTAATAGAGCAGGCCGTCAAGCTTGGCTTCGAAGCATCAAATAACGAGGCCGAGTATGAAGCCCTCTTAGCCGGTCTACGAAATGCATATATTCTCGGCGCTCGGCGTTTGCTAGTGTTTTGTGACTCAAAATTGGTCATCAACCAGCTAAAGGGGGAGTACGCTGCAAAAAACGACCGTATGGCGGACTATATGAAAATGGCCAACTCTTTGCTAACGAAGTTTGACCATCACGAACTGAACCAAATAACACGTGATCAGAACACACACACAGATGCCCTGGCGTGCCTAGCCTCCGCCATCAATTCTGAGCTCAAACGGACCATTGAAGTAGGTTTCATCCCGAAGCCGAGTATTGGCCCTTCGGAGGAAACCCACGTCAACATTATAGAATCCGCATCAAGCTGGATGGACCCCATTGCCGGATTCCTCTCTTCTGAACAACTCCCAGAGGACAAAAAAGAAGCACACAAGCTACGCAATAAGGCCCTGCGATACTATCTGGATCCACAAGGAGGGCTTTATAAAAAGTCCCTCTCCGGTCCCTATTTGGAATGCGTACACTCGGATAAAGTGGAGGAGCTTCTAACTGAGATACATGAGGGCAGTTGTGGTGCCCACTCTGGCGGACGCTCCCTGGCCCATCGAGCTATAACATAGGGGTATTATTGGCCGACAATGAGAGCCGACACAGAAGATTATGTTAAAAGATGCGAACAATGCCAAAAGTTCTCCCCACTAACCCATTTGCTCGCCGAAGGGTTAAACTCTATCACCAGTCCCTGGTCGTTTGCTCAATGGGGGCATGATATCGTAGGACCGTTGCCAAGGACCCCAGGAAACAAGCGATTCTTAATCGTAGCAACAGATTACTTTACAAAATGGGTCGAAACGGAGGCTCTAACACATATACGAGATGCCGACATAAAGCGATTTGTATGGAGAAACATCATCACGCGATTCGGCATTCCAAGAGCTCTCATCTCAGACAATGGCACCCGGTTCGATTATGGCGTATACCGAGAACTGTACAGCAAATACGGTATCGTGCCTTACTTCTCTACGCCCGCGTACCCCCAGAGTAACGGTCAAGCCGAAGTCTCTAACAAAACCATCTTGGACGGCATCAAAAAGAGGCTGGAAAGAGCTAAAGGCAAATGGGTCAACGAATTGCCGAGTGTATTGTGGGCGCATCGCACAATGCCGAGGAGGTCCACCGGAGAAACGCCGTTCGCTCTATGCTTCGGAACCCAAGCAATCTTACCCCTGGAAATCGGCCTCCCGACTTTGAAATCGCAAGCCTTTGATACGGGCCGAAATGACATGATGCTCACCCTAGACCTGGATCTAATCGAGGAACGAAGAGACCGTGCCCTGGCCTCCATGGCACTGTATCAGCAGCAGCTCGCCAAGTCGTACAATCAACGAGTTCAGTTGCACCGTTACACCCCAGGAGAACTGGTCCTGAAGAAAGTACTTCCAGCCGACCGGAGACCGGCCGACGAAAAGCTGGGTCCGAACTGGGACGGTCCCTATCAAGTAGACTCCATTGCAGGAACAGGGGCATATCGGCTCTCGGACATGTCAGGAGGAAGCCTACCACGGCCTTGGAATTTAACGCATCTACGAAAATTTTACCAATGACCCGATTTTTGGGCTTGGTACTTGTACATACTCTGCTGTAATGCAAAAGTTTCTTGTTTTTAAGCCTCAGCTCATACGCTTCTTGATGGCCGAATAAGTCTCCGAATTCGGAGCGCCCTTCGTGGATACCACGATTGGCTGAATAAGTCTCCGGATTCGGAGCGCCCTTCGTGGATACCACGATTGGCCCAACAAGTCTCCGGATTCGGAGCCCCTTTGAGTGCAGGACATCTAAGGGCCGAATAAGTCTCTGGATTTGGAGCGCCCTTCGTGGATACAACGATTGGCCGAATAAGTCTCCGGATTCGGAGCGCCCTTCGTGGATACCACGATTGGCCCAACAAGTCTCCGGATTCAGAGCCCCTTTGAGTGCATGACATCTAAGGGCCGAATAAGTCTCCGGATTCGGAGCGCCCTTCGTGGATACCACGATTGGCCGAATAAGTCTCCGGATTCGGAGCGCCCTTCGTGGATACCACGATTGGCCCAAGTCTCCAGATTCGGAGCCCCTTTAAGTGCATGACATCTAAGGGCCGAATAAGTCTCCGGATTCGGAGCGCCCTTCGTGGATACCACGATTGGCTGAATAAGCCTCCGGATTCGGAGCGCCCTTCGTGGATTCCACGATTGGCCGAATAAGTCTCCGGATTCGGAGCACCCTTCATGGGGATCACGATTTAACTGACCAACTACATGGTTCCTAATTGGAGCCGATCGATGCATGATCAAACATTTACATCACGCAATACAAAAGCTGACAATAAATTGAGATAGGGCGTTTAATTACGCGCAAAACATTTCAAAAGCTGCTAATAAAGAAATTCTATTTATTCAAAAGCAGCCAAACATTTCAAGCATTTGATAAAGTAATTCTATTTATTCAACATTATGGCCCACTAAGTCGGCGTCATCGTCATCGCTTTTCTCAATTTTAAACTCGGGATACGGAAGGTAATGCCGATGATATAGGGGTGAAGCCGAATTTATGCCCACGGACCCAAGAGCTTCCACGGTTTGAAGGGCCCTGATCCAGCCATGCTTGAAACCACGATTTTCGCATCGGCAGACTTCCTCAGCTAGGTCTGTTTTGGTCTTCTTGATCCCGGCCTTTAAGCCGTCCCGATATCCTCTCTCATAACCCGAGGCCTCTCGATTCGCCCTCTCCCCCATGCTTTTCGCTTGACTGTCCACCACCGATTCGGCCGCTCGAACACTCTTCAGCTCCCGAACCTCACTCTCAGCCTTTTTCACGCGAGCCTCCAGACTACGATTCCTTTCGTTGTTTTTCTCACTCTCGCGTCGGGCTTCGCGCAGACGCATCCCGACTTCATAAGCGCTATACAGTCCCTTGACAACCCCATGTATGCCATCCCGAAATACTTCGAAATCTCGACGTCCGACCATCGACTGTTGGACCTCCGGCGGAAAAATCTGCCGAGCGAACTCGACTGCTACATCTGGGTCTTTAATTATAGAATCCGCCTCCGTCATTGATCTATTCTTCACGAGAACCGCAAAACTCAACGGTCGCGGCGCCACGTCAGGCTCAACTTGCGGTCGTGGGCCCGGGGAATCTCCCCGTTGTCCGTCTTTTCGGGGTGATCTGCTTCGACGACTAGGGGGCCGCTCTTTTTCCCGATCCACGGACGCCCTTATTCTCGTGTGAATAGGCTCGCTTCTGCGATTCATTTTGACCGCTAAACCCAGCCAGTGTTGGCCCCTGCCAGGTCTGCATCAAGCCCGAATAGAAATGAGTCAAGTTGGCATGAACTCGCCCATTTATTCTGGGGTACATGCAGCTCCCCCGAGAAAATGTCAGAAAGACTGAGCGCCAAACGTCGTATGCCCCTCAGCCAGCCCACGATTCAGAGCCATCGGCTCATTCGGTTCCTCAGGCTCGCGCCCTGGCTAAGGCAAGGGCAGATTCATTAATCTAGTCGGCTATATTTCAAGCGCTATCGCCGGTTAACCTAAGATCGCTGGGGCAAGGGCAGATTCATTGATCTAGCCGGCTATATTTTCAAATGATAACGCCGAGCAATTTATGCCTCAGCCAGCCCACGATTTAGAGCCATCGGATCATTCGGTTCCTCAGGCTCGCACCCTGGCTAAGGCAAGAGCAGATTCATTAATCTAGCCAGCTATATTTCAAGCGCTATCGCCGGTTAACCTAAGATCGCTGGGGCAAGGGCGGATTCATTGATCTAGCCGACAATATTTCCAAATGATAACGCCGAGTAATTTATGCCTCAGCCAGCCCACGATTCAGAGCCATCGGCTCATTCGGTTCCTCAGGCTCGCGCCCTGGCTAAGGCAAGGGCAGATTCATTAATCTAGCCGGCTATATTTCAAGCGCTATCGTCGGTTAACCTAAGATCGCTGGGGCAAGGGCGGATTCATTGATCTAGCCGGCTATATTTTCAAATGATAACGCCGAGTAATTTATGCCTCAGCCAGCCCACGATTCAGAGCCATCGGCTCATTCGGTTCCTCAGGCTCGCGCCCTGGCTAAGGCAAGGGCAGATTCATTAATCTAGTCGGCTATATTTCAAGCGCTATCACCGGTTAACCTAAGATCGCTGGGGCAAGGGCGGATTCATTGATCTAGCCGGCTATATTTTCAAATGATAACGCCGAGTAATTTATGCCTCAGCCAGCCCACGATTCAGAGCCATCGGCTCATTCGGTTCCTCAGGCTCGCGCCTTGGCTAAGGCAATGGCAGATTCATTAATCTAGTCGGCTATATTTCAAGCGCTATCGCCGGTTAACCTAAGATCGCTGGGGCAAGGGCGGATTCATTGATCTAGCCGGCTATATTTTCAAATGATAACGCCGAGTAATTTATGCCTTAGCCAGCCCACGATTCAGAGCCATCGGCTCATTCGGTTCCTCAGGCTCGCGCCCTGGCTAAGGCAAGGGCAGATTCATTGATTTAGCCGGCTATATTTTCAAATGATAACGCCGAGTAATTTATGCCTCAGCCAGCCTACGATTCAAAGCCATCGGCTCATTCGGTTCCTCAGGCTCGCGCCCTGGCTAAGGCAAGGGCAGATTCATTAATCTAGCCGGCTATATTTCAAGCGCTATCGCCGGTTAACCTAAGATCGCTGGGGCAAGGGCGGATTCATTGATCTAGCCAGCTATATTTTCAAATGATAACGCCGAGTAATTTATGCCTCAGCCAGCCCACGATTCAGAGCCATTGGCTCATTCGGTTCCTCAAGCTTGCGCCTTGGCTAAGGCAAGGGCAGATTCATTAATCTAGTCGGCTATATTTCAAGCGCTATCGCCGGTTAACCTAAGATCGTTGGGGCAAAGGCGGATTCATTGATCTAGCCGGCTATATTTTCAAATGATAACGCCGAGTAATTTATGCCTTAGCCAGCCCACGATTCAGAGCCATCGGCTCATTCGGTTCCTCAGGCTCGCGCCCTGGCTAAGGCAAGGGCAGATTCATTAATCTAGCCGGCTATCTTTTCAAGAGATCACCGAGTAACTTATACCTGAGCTAGCCCACAATTCAAAGCCATCGGCTCATTCGGCTTCGCAAGCCCGCGCCCTGGCTAAGGCAAGGGCAGATTCCTTAGTCCGATCGTCCGAGCTCAAAATTAAGTAATATAATTCTTTATCAGCAAAATCGAGCACAACTCATGACATTTTATATATGCAAAATAAATAAGCTATAAGCCCGCACAAAAATGTCTGACAAAACAATTGTAACAATACATTTGTGAAATCCTAAGTCAAATTGCCCAGCTCAGCCTTCGGAATCAGTCTCCAACGGCTCAACATCCACTTGCTCATACGGCACTGGCATAGTCAGTGAAACTCCAGCTGCAGCAAGGGCTTTGTGCCAGCCATGTTTGAACCCCCTGTTTTCGAACCGCGGGACCTGGTCCACATATTCGGCGAGCCCAGCATCTTTCCCGGCTTCAAATACTTTGGAAGCTGCCGCCTTCATGTCAGCCAACTCAGCCTCCAGGCTGGCAACCGCCGTCTGGGACAATCTCAGCGCCGCTTCGCTCGCGTCCGCTTTCTTCTCAGCGTCCGCTCGGGATTGATCTGCAATGCGAGCCTTTTCTACTTCGGCCTCAGCCCGAGAAGCTTCCTTGTTCACTCTCAAAACTGCATCCTCGGCCCTCTTCCTCTGGCCCTCTACTTGCTTTCGTAAGCGGTCAATCTGTTTGACGGCGTCGAGATGCCGACGTCCCATGTCGGCTATCCTTCCGACGGTCTACAAAGAAAGAACCCAAAAACATAACCTCAACAGTACTTGGATAAAGTGAAGAAAAGTTAGAATACCTACCAGAAGTGCCGATTGCGCGGTTAGTGCTGTCGCATTCAGATCTGGTTCCACCCGGAAAGCCTCCATATCAGACGGCAACGACACGGACGTAGCCACACCGAATACGACTTCTGGATCTTTAAGCGCCAAAGCGTTAGAGGGAACCGGCATGTCCTTTACCATTGGACGAATGACAAAAGGAACAACCTCATTAGATCCCTCCAATCGAGGACGCTTACCACCTTGTCGGTCTGAATCGGCCTTAAGGTCAGCAGAGCGTTTCTCTGCCTTTTCCTCAACTTTTTGGCCGACTTCCCCGACCAACGGAGATTCGGCATTCTGACCTTTTTCCGTCTCCTCTATAACCCCCAAGGACTCTGACTCGGCAACAGGGAGGGGGAGTCGAGATTCGGTGGCGGGCGGTATTTCAGACGAAAGGCCCTCCGCTCTTCGCCGCGCGGCTAACCTCTCCGCATTCGCCTTTTTGGCAACCTTTGTCAGACTCAATCCGGCCATATCCGCGGAGTCTATGACGGGAAGATCCTCTAAGCGTTGAAAAACGTCGGCAGAAGGAAGATCCCCTGGTCTCGATTTAAATGGAGGATCGGCGGGATCCAATACCTCCTCAGACTCGGTCTCGGATTGATCTGATTCGGCGATATCAACTACCTCATTTCGCTCTGAATCGGACCCTTCAAAGCCTACCTGCCTCAAGTTTTTGAAGTCAGACAGAATAAGAGCAGTAAGGGAATCTTCACCCTTCAGAATCGGTATGTTTTCCGCCGCCGAGAAGGTTGTGTATGTCAGCTCGTAACAAAGCAGAATGTGAGCTGCCCTCCCCTATTTCTGAAGACTTCGACGGCCGAAATACCTGAGAGCAACCCTAATATCTAAAAGAACAGTGTCGTGGGTTGAAGATAGTACCTTTTTCAAACCCCTCCCTGCACGAGACGAAGCCGTAAGATTTCAATGGAATAGGTTTTACAATAAAAATGAACACATGACAAAAACAAGGAGATACTCGGCGACCTGGCTCGCCCCTCCGTCTAGGAATAGGGTCAACACGATCCTCCCCTTCGCTAAATTCCCAGTTACCCTGGACAACGACCATAACATCATCAACTCGTTTCCCAGAGCTGGAAAGCATAGTGATTAGTTGATGGTCGGTGTCCTTAGCTCTAAGGAAATAACGCCCTTGCCGACCGGAGGACTTAGCCAAGGCATAGCAGTGCCGGATAGCCGGAATGCCAAGGTTAATTCCAAGGCGACGATTCAACGCTACGATTCCCATTATAATTCTAAAGAAATTCACGTTAGGTTGAGAAGGGATTAAATCCCAATGGCGAAGCACAGCCCTTAGAAATGGGTGTAGAGGGAAGCGGACTCCACCCTTTGCAATTGACAAGAGAGGAAAGACGATTGTGTTTCGTCCTCCCTCTCCATGTCAAGGGTGCCGTCTGCCAAAAGTGATAGACAGACGTCATCAGGAATAGAGAAATGGCGTCTAAAGCCAGCAATTCGATCTGATGAGAGGAGGTCTTTCAAATGTTTCGCCATACTCAATAGTTGACACAGATATGCCAAAGAATAAAATGGGAACAGTTCTCGAAGCAAAGAAGTGGAAAACTTACAGAGGGTAAAGAAGATATTGGAGGAGACAAAATTGCAAGAACGATCCAAAAGGCAACCCAATGACCAGTATCATGGAATGCGAATCCGAAAGGACGCCAATCTTTGAAAACGAAATGAATAGGTATGTACGAAGAGGCGGGAAGTCGGTACGACAACCAAAAGGCAAAATTTTGGTTGGGTATTCAAAATTCAGAACCAAGCACTCCAGCCAACAGACATTGGGAGAATGCTTGGGGGGCAATTGTGGGAGCGGAATAAATAGAAGAGTCAGAAGGGATGTATCCCAGAAGTCAGAGACTGTTCGGCTCCGTACTAATCAACTAAGATACCGAATACATTGAGATCACCGAATAGACGGGGAGATGTATGTAGAAATAAACAATAGGATAATAAGTAAAAAGTGGGCTTTGGACTCGAGGTCCAGAGAATGAGTATAAATACAATAGCTTCAGATTTAGAAAGGTATGTAAGAATCACTTCACTAAACTTAGTAAACAAGCTTTCTTGAGTATAAGAACTGACTTGCCCGTCGGAGTGCTAACCCCGGCACCCCCGACCGGAGTGTTTGTCTTTGCAGGTGACTAGCTGAGGATCAAGGGCATCTCCCAGGATCGGAAGAGTATTTCCAGAACCACTTCCCCACAAACACTATTGAAGGAGGAATCAGTGTGTTTGGTTTCAGTTTTCTAAATTCAGTTTTCTAAAAACTGAGTTTTTTGTTTTTCGTTTTTTTGTTTTTAGTAACTATTTTTAAAATTTTAAGTAATTTTTTTTACTTTTTTAGATGCACCTTACTTAGATGTATCTAAAATAGTAAAATATTTGTGAAAAAATATTTTTAAAAATTAATAAATACACAAAAATATGAAAATGTATTGAATTTTCATTTTTTTTTTGTTGGTATTTAGTGTATTTTTTGAAGATTTTTTTCATAAATATTATGCTTTTTAAGTGTATTTATGTTAGGTGTGTCTAACAATTAAAACAAAATGCTTAAAATAATAAAAAAATTCATTGAAAACATTAAAATACGAAAAATAAAAAAGTAAAATTTTTTAAAAACTGGAACCAAACAAGCTGAATGATTCTGTATTTCAAGAATTCTAATTAAATTATGTATTCACATGATAATAGTGATTACTTTTTGTAATATACAGGAAAAAAAAAAAGTAACGGCTATATAACTAATAAAATTGTAATAACATATATGACTCAGAATATGAGTGGACACGGGGGCGGAGGCAGCATAGGTCGAGGGGTCACGTCCCCCTCCTTCAGTTTTGTATTTTTTTTTTTTTGTTATTATCATGTATAAAATGTATTTTTTATTTTTTTTTCTTAACATGTTTTTTGCCTAATGATTTATTATATTGTTCATAACAAGTAATTATTTGATACTTTGAAAATACTATGTGATATTATTTATGTAGTAGTTTAAATCAATAGTGTAGTAAAAAATATTATAGATTGGATATAATGAACTCATTATTTTCAAATAGTTGACATACTACTTAGTATGATTTATGATTTTCTATGCTTTGAACATCACGTAAGTAACGTCATATGGTACTCTAAGACTGTTTAATAATTTTCATTCAAAACACATCATTTATAAGCAATGTCATCTCTTTAATATTCTTCTGTCAAATAAAAATTAAATAGATTCTATAATAATTTGTGCTATAAATGATGTGTTTTTATTTTTTAAAATTAAGAATTTTAATCCATAATTTTTTGTGTTAAAATTACAAACTTACATTATCATCTCACACCGAACTATTCCACACTATTATAAAATTTTAATTTATTCTTATAAATAATGAATATGTAATATTTTACGTTTAAATTTATCTCATAAAATGATTATTATCTTAATGGTGTTTATGAATTTTTTTTAAAATAAAAAATTATAATTAATAAATGTTTTTCTAACTTAAGATTGGTTTGGAATGTTCTAAAAGTGCACTTTTTGACTTATTGGCTTATATGGGTTGGGTTTGGGTTAGGTTTGATGTGATGTGTTAGAGAGGTGATGTGATTTAAATAAGATGATATGACTTAAATAGGATAGTAACTTTTTAACTTTTTATATTATTTAATAAATGTCAAACTTGACCTTAATTTTCTGACTCCATTACTGAGTGGACGGACGGGTGATAATTTTTCTTATGACTTGTATGAACAAATTTGTATATAATTTTTGTGAAGGGAGAGTGGAGCAACAAAAGATGATGGGAAAGCGAGTGGGAGTAGTTGAGAGGTGGCGTGGGATTTGATTCTTGATGATGATCATCATCACTACTACCTTTCAGACGTGACAACACAACACATGTCCCTATCATCCACAAGACAAGAGAACTTATAGGTAGAAAAATGCTTGGGAGTACTAAAAAATGATCACTAGAGAGAGCATTAATGATGTGATAGTGGATTCCGCCCACTTTCTATGTCTTGTTTTTATTTATTTATTTATTTATTTATTATTCTCAATGTATTAGTACTATTAGTAGTGTATTTTTTAGTGGTCTAAATCATTGTTGCTTATAGGTATATGGTGGCCCAGCCCAGGCCATAGTCTCTATCCAATTTTTTTCCCTTTTCAGATCCTATGGGGAACTTTAAATCTCAACCGTCCGTCCACTCTAAAATAGAGGCAATCCAGTGGCGGACAAGCAGCCACGTCCGCACAAGAGAAATAGTTTCGTAAAGATGCCGTTTAAAATCAACGAACCAAACAAAACAGAAATCAATCCCTCCTCTCCTCCGTCAGTATCTCTTTCATTCATTCATTCATTCTTTCTTTCTTTCTTTCTTCTGGGTTTGAGAAAGCAATATGTTATAATTCTATTATATAGCTGCCTGCCTCCACCTCCATCTTTTCTCTTTGTATTATGGTATTATGGATATACTGTTTAGGAAGTTTTCTAGTTTACAAATTTTAAACTCTTTATAGCATTCTTGATCATAAAAAAAAGAAAGATGCTAGAATCAGTTGATCATTACAACATGAATGATTAGATTAGATTAGATTACATATTGTTCGTTAACAAATGTCTCTCTGCGTGAGAATGGTAAGGGGTTCGCCATGATCATTCATGTTGTTGGATAAAACTCTTCTTCTTCTTCGAGATATTTCTCCTCACTCAAAAAAACTCTGCGCTGCGAAGCTGGTGATGTGCCTCCATATGTGTAGAGGAGAGGAGGATGACTATCAAAAATACTTAAAAATTCTATCAAAATTTTTATTAAATATGATATAGAATTCACATAAAATTATATAGCTTAAATTTCATATTTATATAAAATATTTGATAAAAAATATAATAAAACTTTTGACATCTGTAACATTAGTCGGACGACTACTGTCTGTCGAGGAGTTTTGTTTTTTTAATCCGTTTGTTGCTCCAAGGAATGTTCAAATGGAGTCCGGATCCTCTCCTTGAGGAGGGTCTTTCATTTCCTACGTGCAACGGCTACGATCTGTGGAAACAGATCCAACGGCTCTAATAAAAAAAAAAAAAAATTGAAAATGTAATTTCCAATTTCCCGCCCAAACGATATATGCACACAGCTCAGGAGGGATTCACTTTCACTCTCACACAGCCCTCTCACTCTCACACAGCACTCTCCTCCGTCGAACCCATCCTCATCCTCACCGGTGAACCCATCCTCACCGACGGCGAACTCCACCGCTCTAGCCTCTGCGCTTCGTGAACTCCACCGCGACGACCACCATTGGTTGAGCAAAGATCTCTTCTTCACGAACCAGGTTGGTCTTCGAACGTCTGGAATGAAGAAGTTAGTAGTCTGAAAAAAAGTGGGCTTTTAGTGTTGGAATTTCTGAAAACAATTAGGGCTTATTGATTTGGAATTTGAAAGTTAGGGCTTTGTTTTGGGATTTTGAATCGGCTACAAAAATTTAGGGCTTTTGTACAGCTTTTTAGGGCTTAAAAATTAGGGCTTTTTTAGCCTTAATTTTCAAAAAATTAGGGCTTTTTTATGGCTTTTTAGGGCTTAAAAATTAGGGATTTTGTAGCCCTAATTTTCAAAAAATTAGGGCTTTTTGACGGCTTTTTAGGGTTTAAAAATTAGGGCTTTTTTAGCCCTAAATTTAGGGCTTACAAATTAGGGCTTTTTTAGCCCTAATGTTCTACAACGCTGTAAAAAAGTATGAAGAATTGTTGTATCATTTGCGATAATGTTATATCATTATTGTTATATCAGTATCATTTTTTAGTCCTAATGTTATATCATTTGCGATTCCTAAATTTTTAGCACAATTGTTGTATTATTTCGATTGGAAACTCCCTGATGGAAAGAAGTATGAAGAACTATGTAAATGATCTGATCTTGATCCCCATTCCTTATGATCAATCCTTAAATTAAAATTTCACAAAATGAGAGAAAGATGTGAGAATGTAATGTATTGATATGAATGTAATCAAGATGGGAAGAATGTAATGTATTGAATGTAATCAAATTGCACAGATGAATTGCACAGATGAATGTGATAAAGTATGAATCAAATTGACTCAACAATGTAATGCATTGATATGCTAGAATGAATTGCACAGATGGAAAGAAGTATGAAGTTGACTTAAATTTATTACTTCTAAATTAATCTAAGAATCAAATTAATTACTTCAACTCTTTGATATCTCTGCTTCTGCCAAGTATGCATTGCACAGATCTGCCAACTGACATAAACCATAATTTATACATTAATACTATATATTCATAATTTCACTTTAAAATTGAAATTTAATCGACATAGAGATTTGACAATACACCATTTGAATGTCAACCCACCCTTTTCATTAAGTACTTCCCATAGGAAAGACATCACTTTTATATAAGGAAATTATGGAGTTCGAATCTCAAAAGATAGTATTGTATTGTATTGTGTATGCAGATTTAGAAATGGCTTCTTCTTCTACTGACATTAGCAATATCAGATTAAAACCGAGAATGTGCAATTGTGGAAGAACAGCTGCCATACATATTGTAAGAACTAATGAGAATGGAAATAAAGGACGTTTGTTCTTTGTTTGCCCATCAAAATATGTAAGTGTACCTATTGGAAATATTAAATATGTAAGTAGTGACAATTTAATTTGTGTTATTCGACTAACTAATTGTCATGCATTGTAGACTGAACCTCCTAATTGCAATTACTTCAAGTTTGTGGCTGAAGATGATGAAGATGTTACGTCCAACACTAGAGCTTGTGATGGTGTTACAGTAGAAGACTTTAACGAGCTGAGGAGGAGGCTGTATGACGTGGAAAATGAACATGATGACTATGGTCGAAGGCTTCGAATGGTGGAAAATATTTTGAAGGCAATTGTGTATTTGATTGTATTTTCTATACTTTTGTACATTATGATGTAATGTTATTATGGAGTTAATGTTATTATGGATTTATGGATTTCATGTTATTATGGATGTAATGTTATTATGGATTTATGGATTTAATGTTGTTATGGATTTTTGACAACTTGGGATATTGGGATGTTTGAGATGTTTGGAATTTGGAATATGGGAACTTGGGATCTTTGAGATGTTTGAGATGAATGGTACAGGTTGTTTGAGATGTTTGAATTTAGAAGCTATTCATGAATGGAATAACTATTTCATTTAGATGCACATTCGTTTATTTTGAGATTCTCACTGAAATGATGTATGCACATTCCTTGGCCTCAATTTCACAATTTTTTCCTCTGATATTCAGATTATTCTACTTTTTGGTTTTGGCTGATGAAGTCAATTTTATTTAGTTTTTGGATACCTTCAGGAATTGACTGACTTGTGGAGAAACATAATTGACAGGCCACCTTAATTTAGTTTCATCACTTCTAATTTTATTTGATTTTATTCAGTTTGGGATTATCATATGTTGATTGACTTGTGGAACAGGAATTGACAGTCCACCTTCATGCTCCTGTGGAAATCTGATGCTCAATGATGAAGAGGGTACATACAACCATAACTTACATCTGCACTTATTCCTCATTTCTCACTCTATCTCCCTAAACATTCACTCACAAGTCACCAAGTTCTCTATGTAATCAAAACCCAAGAGCAAAATCAGAAGCAAGCAGAACCAAAACTCTGCTCCTTTATTTAGTAGGTAAAACACAAGAGAGCATACCAGAACCAAAATTCACAGAATACCTGTGCATACCAGAACCAGAATGAAGAGAGCATACCTGTGCACACAAGAGAGCATACCTGTGCATTCCAAAATACCTGTGCACACAAGAGAGCATACCTGTGCACACCAGCAAAATAATTGCAGAACTAGTCCTGTGCACACCAGCAAAATAATTGCAGAACAAGAGAGCATACGAGAACCAAAATTCTGCAATGGTTCATTTTTTTCCCTTTACACTTCACAGAGCCAGAAGCATGCAGAACCAGACCTGTGCACACTTCACAAAAACAGATCATGTCCAAAAACAGATCATGTCCAAAACCAGATCATGTCCAGAAATAAGGATCAAATGTACAAAAATAGAATGTATGACTTGGTCCATAACAGTTTAAATGTACGCCAAAAATGTACACCAAGTTAAATTAATACATTGGTCCAGATCAAATGTGCACCATAACAGTTTAACACATACAATCCATAACAAGTTAAATTAATACATTTGTCCATCAAAAATGTTACATTGCTTCAACCCATTAACACATACAATCCATTAAAAAGACCAATGTATGACTTCCCAGCAGCAACAGAATAACCATCACTTTCCAGCAGCAACAGAATAACCATCATTTTCAGAGGCTATGACTTCACTGTCCAGCCAAATTTCAGCATCAATTTGCTTCTGTTTCTGCTTGTCCATAGCCTAAAAGGGGAAAAGACAAATTTCTCAACAAGTGAATACATGGTATGACGGAATTTTCAACAACTATAAATATAATAAAAATTAAAAAGATAGCAAAGATGAACCTGACTACACATTGGAGTAGTTGATTCTTGAGAATATCGAAACCCAATGTCATATCCACATGAACCTTGAAGTAGTGACTGGAATGTTGATCCACCAGAATACAGGTGAGGCATTGAATTTGGCAAATAATTTGGCACTACATACATGTCCCGCAAATTGTTCGCCTACAACAATGTCATACATTAGGCTTCGCAATCATGGTTTGAGTCACAGATTATATCCACAAAATTAAAAATACAATGTTAAAGTAAGACTTACATGATATGTGGGATACATCAATGGCGGAGGAATAAAATTACCACCCATGGGCAAAGATGGAAGAAGAGGATGAAGGGGAGGAAGAGGTTGAAGAGGAGGAACATGTTGACGAACATAGATATCTCCCCCAACTGATAATGGAGAAGGTGCAATAGTTGGACTTGCAATAGATTGTGACGAAGCCAAGCTGTTAGCACGGGATTTTTTTTTGGAGTTCGCTACCAACGCTGCTTCGAATCCACCTTTTACCCTCATTTTGCCCTTACTAGTTGCCACCTTTTTCTTCAATCCTTTTGGTTGCACAACATGATTCACATCTTCGCAATCCACTTCAAAGCTTTGGTTGTCATCATCATTACCTACTTCATTTCCAACACCAAAATGAGCACTTAACTTGGCTTCAACATTTGCACCTAATGTAGCAAGGTGTGCAATACAAAAATCATAAGTTTCTTCGGTTTCGGCAGCTCTACTTGCTAGTGCTCTAAATGCGGTCATCAATGTCTTATACCACGAGGCTTGTTGGAATTTCACATCTACTTCAATGTCATTCCCCGTAATGTCCTTCACAGTTTCAGCTCTTGCTTGTTTAGTCCACCTCTTTAGAATGTATTGTGGAGGAACCTCTTTCATCTTCAATATGTCTCTCATAACCTTCAATGCGTGACAATACAAGATTCCTTCCCTTTCAAACTTTGTACAATTACAACCCAAAGAGCCATCCCTCTCCATCTTCACTTTCCTTGCATATTTGTTACCAACATCAACAACTGTGTAAATGGTACTAGCCTCCCCATATTCAACTGCTTCTATGTCCGATTCAATGGATTGAAAGTACTCATTTTGGAATTCCTCAAAGATATTTTTTGTGTAGACATTACCCATTTGAATTAACATTTTTATTGTTGCTTTCACCTTTGGCAACCTTTGGCACAAAGCATATCCCGCTTCTAACTCCTTGTATCGCTTCTCGTAAAGTACCCTTTCGAAATGCATGAAGAATTCATTTAAGTTAAAATCAGAACGAATGTAATCCTTCAAAAAAGCATTAAAAGATTCACTAAGTTGCGTGGTACTCATTCTCGCAGCCCATGTTGATCTAACGTAAGGCTAGCCCCATTTTTCTTTCACCGCAAATGTCAATTTCAACCAATGGTTTTCATGCGCATCATATTTATCAAGCATTTTCGCCCACTCTAACTTCCATTGATTTGCATCTTCAATGTGAAAGAAGAATTTATTTAGTACACCCTTCACCCCCTTATCTTGGAACAAACAGTTAACATGTTTTAATGCATTTTGCATCAAATGCCAAGTACACAATTGGTGACTTGTGTCAGGCATAACGATGGGTATGGCTTTAGCCATTGCAGCATCTTGATCAGTGAACAAAGTTTTTGGTGCCTTCCTTGACATAGTCTCTAGAAAGTTTTCAAACAACCATACAAACGATTCGGCGGTCTCATAATACAACAATGCTGCACCAAATATAACTGTTTCCCTATGATGGTTGAATCCCACAAAAGATGCGAAGGGTCTATGTTCTTTGTTTAACTTGTAAGTCGTATCAAATGTGACAACATCACCAAATTAGGCATAATCCATGATCATTTGTGCATCGGCCCAAAACATATTGGTTATTTGCTCCTCATTATCTAATTGAACAGCATAGAAGAATGAAGGATTCTGCAAAGATTTTTCTTTAAAGTATTGTAACACATTGCCTACTTCCCCATATGCTAAACTTTGTTGTCTTTTGCTTCTCAAATAATTTTTAGAATCTAATTTCGTAAAACCAAGACATTGCCTTCCACCAGCTTCCCTACCCATGAGTTCAAAAGACTGGCCTAAACGAAGACCAGATTGTGCCGCTAAATCTAACTGAATTGCTTGGGTAGTGGATATCTTTCTTTGTGACGGCAACATGTGGGCACACTCGGGTGATACAAGATCATGGTTGTGTTTTTCTTTGAAATCAGTCACAACATATTTTCCAGTACCCTCATGTAATTTAATATAAAGTCGAGCCTCACAACCAGTCCTAGTTTCAGCTCTAGAGTTTTTTGACAATGGGTCTCACTTGTCAACCTTTCGAAATCCCTCCTTGTTGCAAACCAAAAGTCTATGAATAAGTTTATTACTGAACTTGTCCTTCCTACAATAATCTCTTCTTATGCTAAACCCCATTCTTCCTCCATATGTATTATAAAAATCATACGCACATTGTTCAGAATCAAATATCATTCCCTGTTTTGGCTTCCAATCACAGTCATTCTCAGGTTCCATATCGATATCAAAATGCAACTGAAAACCCATATAAATAAAATCTTAAGTTAATGATTGCAGGGTTGCTTAGGTTGTAGTGCTATGAAAATGAATTGAAATTGGTTTATAGATAAAATTTATCTGGTTTATAGATAGGACCATATGTCATATAAAGAAAATTACTAGAATTAAGGAAATTGAATTATTACAAACCAGATTAAATTAATATAGATAGATATTGCTTCATTCAATTATTCATGAGATTCAATATAACACATCTAGACACCAGTTAATAATTACATGACCCATGAGACTGCCATGTCTACAAAAACCAAGAGACATACTGTGATAAGGCCCATAACATTACCTTGTTATGGCAAAATTGAGATAAAAATTGAATTTATCAATGTCATAATCCATAACATTCCAAATTCCAACTGGCTCCTTCTCATAATACAATCCATTCCAAATTCCAAATTCCAAAAAATGTTATGGGTTATGACAAGATCAAACTAAGATAAAAATTGAATTTGTCAATGTCATAATCCATAACTATTTCAGGTTGAGAAGGAGCTAGTTGGAATTTGGAATGTTATGGATTCTAATGTAAAGATCAAAATTGAATTCTGTTGTTTGTTTTGCTGGGTTATGACTCAAAGTCATAGCTTAGTGCTATATTGGTTTACTATTTCTAATAAAAGGTAAAACAAAGAGAATTTATTGATTGAATAATAAAACAAAAGAGGTAGAACACACCAACTGAGAATTTATTTATTTATTGAATTTATCCAATTTACAGTGTGTTAATCAAATAGCTGAACCTTAGAGAAAAGTTAAAGAAATCATAAAGAGGTAAAACACACCAATTAATGAAAACTCGTATTCGATTTCTGACCTTAGTGTCGACTGTAATTTGTAAAGAGCATCAGTCGAAAGCTTTGGCGGCAAAAGACATCTTAGGTTCTACTGGAATGGGAATGAGTGTATGAGTGTGTGTATATGAGTTATATTCGCCGTCGGGAGTCGCCGTTGGCCGTGGGTTTGCCGGTGAGGGTGCGTTGCCGGTGAGTGAGGAGAAGGGGGCTGAGTGGAAATAGAGAAGGTCTGTGCTGGAATGGAATGGTGGGAATAGAGTTGTGTGCATATATCGTTTGGGCGGGAAATTGGAAATTACATTTTCAATTTTTTTTTATTTTTTTATTAGAGCCGTTGGATCTGTTTCCACAGATCGTGGCTGTTGCACGTAGGAAATGAAGGACCCTCCTCAAGGAGAGGATCTAGACTCGTTCAAATGGGCCCAATGGCTTTCTCGGGCTTTACGTACGAGGCTCCCCGCCCGACAGAAAATAAAATAAAATAAAATAAAACAACAACAAGGTTTCTTTTTAGAAGCTCCTACTTCCTAAGCAAATGTGGTCATTTATGACTTACTATTATTAAGTTATTATATAAGTTATCCAATCTTTTTTTTTTTTTTTTTCTTGACAATTCAGGTGTCCGGGTCAACCAATCCTACCATCTATTAGGAGGGGCTCATTTAAAGTCAGAGCAAAATTTTGTATGGACTGGTCCAATATAAGGATTGATAGCACTTAAGAGGTTTTGAACTTGAGACTTAAACATGAGCAAACTCTTAAGTCCCAAGCCTACACCACTAGGCCAACCCCTAGGGGTTATATAAATTATACAATTTGAAAATTCTTTAATTTTTGTTCAATTCTCCAACACCTACGTTTGTGTTTTGTTGGAGAATTTGAAAAAGAATTTAAAAAGAAAAATATAAAAGGAAGGTAAAATGTGAATAAAATATGTCTATATTTTACCTATTTTTACACATATTTTTCCTTTTCTTTTTCAAATCTCTTCTAAAATTTTTCAACCAAACACAGCATTAGGGTCATCTCAAACATTAAAAAACATGTATTTAAGAATTTTAAAATTTTTAAGTGAATATGTATTTTTTAATTAAATTTTTATTTGAAAATATATTCTCTAACTTTTTAAAAGAATCTATTATACTTGGATCTCTAAAAAAAAGATTGAATAAAAGAATTCTATTATTTTAATATTTTTATACTTTATGTTTTTAGTTTAAAAAAGGGCAAATTACTAATACCTCTCGACATTTGACTAAAATATGGATTCCTCCTGAGGTTCGAGAAATTATCTCCCACCTCTTAAGATTTATATTTACATAACAAATTATCCCCTCATTTGTTAAGTAAATATAAATCTTAAAAAGAAATTTGTAATTTTCCAACTTTAGGAAAATCCGTATTTTACTCAAATCTCGAGGGGACTGTTGGTAATTTGTCCTTTAAAAAATGACTATAAATTTTTTTTTTTATTGAAATTCGGGAATTTTTTTTTTTATTTGATATGAACCACTCCAATATACAAACTAAAATTTAAGTATAAATTTGAATAAAAACTTTATTATGAAAGGAGTAAATTTGAGAGTCATCAAATAATTTAAAAAATATTGAGTAAGAATTTGAGTCTCACTTAATTTGGATAAATATCTGAATAAAATTTAATTTAATATAAATTTGAGTCAAGGAGTGAAACATATTTTGAATATTTTTACTTAACTTTTTTAATGGGACCTAAATTTAAATTTAGGAGGACTGGTTTGGCAAGTTTCAAAAAAATTAAAAAGTCAAAAAGTCACTATCCTATTTAACTCACATCATCTTATTTAAGTCACATCACTTCTCTAACATATCACTTCAAACCCAACCCAAATCCAACTCATATTTCATAAAAAGTCAAAAAGTACACTTATTTAGATCATCCTAAACATCTCCTAGTTGAAATTAGATTCTTAAAAATATGAATTTGAATCAATAATTGAGTTTGAATCAAACACTTATTTCATAATGTGTTTGAATCAATAATTGAGTTGAAATTAGATCCCAAACACTTATTTAGATCATTCAAAACATTTATTTCATAATATGAGTTTGAATCAATAATTGAAGATGCCTAATGAGATATAATGAAAATGACTTAAAAGTAAACAAGCACGAGTAAAATAAAATAAAAAATTGTAAAGAATATTCACAGTATTAAAAATATTCACAGTATTAAAAAATTAGTTTAGTGACCTAAGTATTAATTTCATAGAGATCCTTTAGAATTTAAAAATATTTTGTTTTACAGTAATAAACTTTTTTGAAATTAGATTCTTAAAATATATTTCCTTTAAGGTTATTATTTAGAAATTGAATAGATTTCTATTCATGTAATTAGTGGTCAATCATTTATTATTATATCCTATAGGATATAAGAACCCTTACTAGTACAGGTCCTGGGCTAAGACTATTAAGGTCTGTGCTTTAGGCTCTAAAAATTTGGCACAAAATAGAAGCTCCAAATTTAGTAAAATATTATAATACAGGGTAAATTACAAATAGGGTGCCTCTTTCTACACATCACATTTCATCTCAAGGCATACCATTAATTGATTTATTTTTTATTACAATATTAACCTAATGTAAAATGACCACAAAGGATAAAGGGTTATGATACACACCTTACGTAATACATACCAATTACTCATTCCACACTACACCCAATTTTGATTTTTATTTTTCACTTAATACACACTATCAATTTTTAAATATTTTCAAAATATCATCATCTTCTCTAACTATAACCATAACCCTAACCCTAACTATCTCGTAGCCACAGCCGTCGCTGCCATCAACCATTACTGTCAGCCATCTTACCTCTTTTCTACCGTCGTTACTCTCCAACTGACACCATCCCCTTTTTGTTTCCATCCCCAATCCATTTGCGTTCTTGCTATGGCAGCAACTCGCGTTGCCCTTTCCTTCACCGTAGACATTGCAATTCGTAATAAAATTGTGTTGTGTGGATTGAGAAATTTGTATGAAGGTTTAAAATGTAATTGATTAGAAGGATAAAGATGTAATAATTTTTTTTAAGAAAATGGAAGATTGAAGATCATGGGTGCGGTGTGTGAGTGAGTAAGGGTAAAGATGTAAGATTGTGAGTAGGGTGTGTGAGTAAGAGTAAAAATGGAAGATTGCGGTGTGTATTGAGCAAATTTCTTGTTTATCAAATTACTAAAGGTGTGCCTTGAGTAATGGTGTGTCTTGAGATGAAATATGGTGTGTAAATAGAGGCACCCTTACAATTTACAAATACATTTTTTGAGGTTTGCTTAAAATACAAATTGCCCTATGTAGTTTGGAAAATTACAAAACATTTTCCATAAAGAAAAGATATAAAACGTGTACCATAAGATGAGAACTTTTTCAAGAATTTATTATGTTTGTCACAAAAAAAATGAGTAGTCTTTGTCATCTATTTTTTTAAAGAAAAATATAATATATTAAATATGTTACGATTATTAGATTGATTTATTTATTTATTTATTTGTAAATAATATATGCAAATGATATTAAAAAATGAATGATTCGAACCATTAAAATGATACTTGTAATATGCTTCACAGGCCAGATAGCATCGTCTAGACCCATTTGAATTTTCGATTTGAAAAGAAAGAAAAATGAAATGAAAATGGTGCTACTGATATTTATTCATTTTGCATGAGTAAATAAACGAAAATTGGATAGGAAAAAATGCATAGCAATCTCTCCTCATGATAAGATTTTACAACAATAAAGTTTCGCAGACTAGTTTGGATCCAGAATACCCCCAATTGTTAGCACTGTTATGTTATTTTCAAATAATTTGAAAATTTAAAAATTCAATAATTTTGATTTAAATTTCTATTTTTTTTTATAAAAATAAAGTTTTTATTTTGGAATCCTCTCATTAAATAAAAACTATCAAATGAGAATTATAATAAATATGAAGTTTTGAAAGGAAAAAAAAAAAAAATTCATTATATTTATTGTCATCACATAGTGAAATTTTATCTTACCTCATCTAATTTAAAATTTTAAAAATGTTTATATGGAAAGTCCAAATATAATTGTAATTATTATATCTAAATCATATTAAATTTGAAATTTAAAATCCTTTAAATGGTAAGTCTAACATAAAATTTTATTCATATTAATTAAAAACTATTTAATATATATATTAACACAATTCAAAGTACTAATTTAAATTTATTTATTTTTTATTTATAAAAATTAGTATATTGGCTCATGAATCATATCAAATTTAAATTTTTTTAAAAATTTACATGAAAAGTTCAGTCACCTCCCCCACTTTTCCTTGACACAGTGCAGTGTTGACACTCCTCAATCTAGTCCAACTTATGCTAACACAATGAAGTAACATGACAAAAATTTGTCTCTGGGACATCTGTTTTCAGGTTGTAAGAAATATATAAGATGAAAAGGAATTGAAGAAGAAATATATCACCCAACATGAATTGGAATTGGATACACCATACTAAGCTCTCTTACGTTGTGTTTTGTTAGGGGATTTGGGAAGAGATTTAGAAAGATAGAGGAAAAAGACAAGTGAAATGTGAATAAAATAGACCTACATTTCACCTAATTTTACATACCGTTTTTTTTTTTTTTTTTTTTTTTTTTAAATTCCTTTTCAAATCCTCTAACCAAACACAACGTCAAAAATTTGGATAATGTGAATGGTACAATGAATAGGACATGAAATTCATCCATGAGTCTTTTAGGTTAGTCTGTCAGACAGGAGGCTATGGAAATACTTTTATCCTCATATGAGGCATTATCTTTTACCTAAAATGCATTACAGAGACAACAACAATTCCAGTGGCATTTAAGGAGAGGAAGAAAATGTATAAACCTCAAGAATTGAAAACCAGATTATGATGTTGATGACCCAAAAAGAAGAATGTCTCTGTGGAAGAAAGGGCTAAAACTCAAGATTTTTCTGATAAAACCAAATGCTAATTATATATATTTTTTAGTAGAAGCCTTTCAAAGAAAGTGTAACGGATTTTAAAAATTCATTGTAGAACTGCAAAAGGACTTTCATCTCTGTGAACATGAAAACGTACGACTTAGAGTACATGTCACAAAGCCAATTAAGCGGACACTACTACTAAAATCAAATAAGGATACAAACCAAGCTTTTTAATTGAAAGCTGTAGTTATCCGTTTAAAAATCACCACTTGGAAATTTTCATCACAAAAAAGCCAATGATGATTTCAGTGTTTTTTTTTTTTGTTTCAAACGAACAGAGAAGCACATCAAATGTTCCCCTAGTCTGTCATACTCTGTGACTGATGTACTACTTGAAAATCTAAATCTAAATGAAGAATAAATAAAGAAAGAGAGTATAGAAAAATTGTAATAATGAGAATAATTGGTATCTTCATAACTTCCAGTTGACCAATCTGAAGAAGAATTAAGAGTCCTAGGAGCTATTGAAGGAAAGAATTTGAAGAATGGTTGCCCAAAAATGTGCAGCAGCAGCCTAGTGTGACATAATTTAACAATTAAAAGTCCAGCAACTATGGCAAAAACAGAAATCAATTGTATTTCAAAGATTTGTATTTATTCAATTTCAATGTACAGACAAAATCATTATGCATAAAGTTTGTCAGTTTGACAATTTTGAGTGATAAGGGAAGAAAAACAAAAATCGATATCACTATCATGAGCTCTCCTGCTTCATGCATATCCAAAAATATGAACAGATTTCTGTATTTTCTTTTTGCAAGCAATATGACATTCAAAAAATAAAACATCTTCTGATGTAACAGGAAGTTTTTACATGCTTCTCTCAAGCAAGAGGTACGTCCATGGGACCGAATTCTGATTTCATTATCAACAAATGAGTTTAAAGAGACAGAGAGGTCTTACTCACAAACACCCTTAGGTGAATTTCAAACAAACCACAACAAGAAGAGGAAAGACCTTACCAAATAGCAGCAAACAATGACTCGAAAGCCTGTTGAGATAGGCACCAAAATGATACGAATCAGCTACCAAACAACAGGATAAGTTCCTGAAATTAGCTGCTAAATTATATCTCAAAAATGGTCTTCAACTAAAGGCAGAGGAGAGGGTTGGAACATGTGCCAAAGCGAGCTGGCACATTGAGATCTTTTAGAATTTTGGTGGCTGATTTGTACATAATCTTCTTCGCTAATGTGCAGCAGTGGTGGGTAAGGTGGATGGCGGCTTCGGTGGTATTGCCTTGACAGGTTTGGGTTGATGATTTGCAATAAAATATTCGATCATCATTTGCTTCAAGCCTGCAACTGAACTAGGCATCATCCGTTTCCTCCTTTTGTGATCTTGTGTCGTTGTCTCATCATCCATAGCCAGACTCACAGGTCTCTTTTTATGATCTTCAGCTTCAGGCACAGAACTTGACTCACCTGACCAGGACTCATCTGACAAGCACAATCCTGAGTTGACCTCCTTTGGATCAAAACTCCCCCATTTTAATACTTCAGCTTTTGCATCCTCATCTACATCCTCTACTGCTTCAGATGAAGGACTAATTGAGCGATCCTCATCCTCTTCTTCCTCTATGGTCTCATCTTCATCGCTATCATTATCAGTATCCGACATTGAGCTGCCCCCCTGAGTATCCGGACTCTTTTTTAATGATGCTTCAACTTCTTCATGTTCATCATCAGCATCTACACCCTCAAGTGCTTCTGCTTCTGATGAAGGACAAATGGAGGGCTCTTCTTCGTCTTCAGATATAATACCTGGCTCAACCATCAAACAGTCATTGTCGAACTCGCAACAAATGGAGGGCTCTTCTTTTTCTTCTTCAGATATAACCCTCGGCTCATCAACTAATGAAGAAGAGTCATTATTGTCTCCAGACATCATAGTTGGCTCAACTAACCAAGAGTCATCCTCATCATCAGTCTCGGAAAGTGACAGCATTGTGCTGACCCCTTGTGCATCCAAACTCTCCTTCAAATTCAGATTCAGTACTTGGACTTTTTGTGCATCTTCTTCATAGTCATCTTCTTCTGCTTGTGAGACAAATGGAAGTTTCAATAACATATCAGCAGTCAATCTATCAGCAGGCTTCCTTACAAAGCAACCCTTCAAGAAATCTCTCCCCTCTCCTGATATGGAACTTGGAATTTCAGGTAAATCGGACCCATAGCCAATGTTGTAGAGGAGTTTCTCTGTGTTCCCATGAACTTTCCTGTCCCAAACCCTCTTCCCGGTTAGCATCTCAAGAACCACGCAGCCAATAGCCCAAATATCAGAGGGAGCCTCTTGTATGCCATCAGCCACAGCTTCAGGGGACATGTACAAAGCTGTCCCTCTCAGGTAATAATCGCTCGACTCACTCTTCTTCTTCTTCTTCTTCTTACTGATTTGTTGTTTCACCATTTTTGCCAACCCAAAATCACAGACTTTTGCCATAAACTTCTTGTTCTTATTATTACCAGCTTTAACTTTAGTAGTAGCGGGGGTAGAAGTAGTAGTTTTACCTTGACTTTTTGTAGGCACAAGTAAGATGTTGTCAGGCTTGAGATCAAGGTGGACATAGCCAGAGTCATGAACATGTTTAATGGCACGAAGAATGGACCTGGCATAACGCCTGACATCCGAATCCTGCAATCCAAACCCATTTGATTTCTCGATCAGATCACCTAGGGAACCTCCAGAAGCATATTCCAGCAACAAATTATAAACAGTCTCGCCTGTTTGGCTGGTAGTAGTCTCTTCTCCAAAGCACTGAATGATATAAGGGCAGCCTTGAAGATCGTTGAAAACCTTTCTCTCTTCTTGAAGTGATTTCGAAACAGACAACTCCGCAGATTTCACAGCCATCAGCAGCTGCGACTTGTTGGGGGGTGGTTTCTTCAAAGTAGCCAAATACACCGACCCAAAGCTTCCTTTGCCGATCATCTTCCCTCTCCTCCATGTCACTCCATCTTCAACATTCTCTTTCACTGTCTTCTTCTTCTTCTTCATCTGCTCCTCCTCCTCCTCAATCCCTTTCATCTTCCTTGTCACTGCCATCATCTTTTTCTTCATTCCAAATCAATTTACACGAATATCTGTATGACGTTTCTTTGAATTAGGGTTCTTTAATTAGGGTTTTTAAGAAAATACTAATTGATTCTGTTAAGAAACTTCTCAATCAAGCAACCCAATACATTACAAACACCTTGTCCTGTTCCTCATAGAATTCCTTCTTAGACAAAATTAGTTAGTTGGATTTTTATACAACCGTTAGGTTTTTTATATATTTACTTTGGATAAATTGCACTTTGCCTTTATGTTTGGCCATTTTCCTTATTTTGCCCCTTATTCTTTTCTCCACTTTAACTATTCACATTTCAAGTTTTTCTCGATTTATTCTAGTGCTCAAAATTAGACAAAAAATGGCACATTAACACTTACATTGCATAAAAATATTTTATTATAAAAAATTCGCACCTGTTACACAAATCAAAATTTTAATGAATTTATATTTTTTTATGTTATGTGATAGTTAACGTAATATTTTTTATCTAATTTTGAACAAAAGTTAGCTTTAGGAGTAAACTGAAAAAAAAATTGAAACATGAAAGATCAAATTGAAAAAAAAAAACTTCAAGAATTAAAGGCCCTTTTTGGGAAGTGGGTTATAATCCACTTCCCAGATTATAATCCACTTCCCTCTCTCGCAAAAAATTGATTATAAACAGCTTATAATCAGCTTTTTAACCATCTTCCCAAAATAGTTCAAAGTGAAAAAATGACCAAATATAAAGGGGCAAAGCATAAATTACCGTATATTCTTTCCTTTACTAGTCTTTCAACTTTTAACAAAAGTAAAAAAAAACAAACAAATAATAATAAATTAAAAAAGGAAAATATCAAGTTAGTGTAATTTTGTAAAAATAATTATAAATTAGTGATTTTTTTTATAAATATTAATAAGTGTAGTTATAATTTTTTTTTTTATGAATTTATAATTTTTTTCTTCAGAATCTTACTAGGATGCAATTAAACACCCCCCCCCCCCAAAATCCATTGCAAAATAATAATAATAAGTGTTCGTTTGACCTATCACATTTGAGTTAAAATAGTTATAAAAAGACAAAATAGATTAAAAAGTTAATAAGATAAACTATTATATTTAAATCATAATCATTTCCATTTTGTTCTCATAAAAATCAAAAGACGCATCCCAAATAATTTTTTTTTTAATCTAAACTAAAATAATTAAAAAATCAAAAAATTAAAAAATCAATTCACATCCCACATGAACCCTAATAATAATCAGGGTATGTCAACGACAATACTTGGGTTTGATAACAGAAAGGAGTAGTGTTTTGGCGTCTTTGGCAGAATTTCGGCCAATATGTGCATTGGGATTGGAGATTTCGGTGGCATGATGAACCGTCGGAAGGGCACGCTTCACCAAAATAAGAGTTCTTTAGATAAAATTTTGAGATATATACATATAAGAAAGAAAAAAAAAAAAAATCAATGTACTTATTTAAAAGATGTCAAACAAGCTTTAAGTGTCAATTAAGACCGGGCAAACATCCGTTCCATATATTGGGTGGACAGATGCAAGTCTATAAATTTTTTTGGGTAAATTACAAACACGCCTTCGAGATTTGGTGAAAATACAGATTCTCTCCTGAGGTTTAAAAATTACATATCGCCCCTTAAGGATCAAATTTTCATAATAAATTAAGAGAAATTAGGAAAGAATCTGTATGAAAATAAAAACCTCATGGGGTAATTTGTTATGAAAATATAAACCTCAAGAGACGGGATGTAATTTCTCAAACCTCAGGAAGAATCTGTATTTTCACCAAAGCTCGAGGGAGTGTTTGTAATTTGTCCAATTTTTTTTTAAAAAGAAAGTCAAATTTTAGTTGGGCAATAAATATATAAGTTTCAATCCACGAAACTGACAATCTCATAAAATTAGGAATTCTTCATACATATTATACTATTTATTTAATAAATGAAGTATTGAAATTTAGAGCGAACGTTGCCTAATAGTCACTGTTATCAGACTCATTTTGAGATTTATTTTAATAATTTAAAATATTTACTCTTTAAAATATATTGACTAGAACATATTTATAAAAAAAAATTAATTAGATATCAATAATTTTTTCATTAAGTTGTATTTATATTTAAAATGATAATAATAATAATAATAATGTATTGGGAAGATCATAGCCCTATTAACATAAACCGTCACACTTGGTTGTTATTGAAGCATTCTTATTACTGTTATTAGTATTATTATTCAAAGTAATGGCGAGACCCAATTAGAGATCGAGTATTGATGTACATCTACTCTCGTATTGAGTCCGGATCATCTGCGGTGTTTTCTTGCGATGGTACTTGCGGTGCCCCAAAACAACGTCATTTTAGGACAATTTAAAAAAAAAAAAAAAAAAAAACCTAGGGAAAGCGAAACAGAAGAAGAAAGAATAGAACGAGAGAAAAAGAAACAAGGAAGAAGAAAGAGGGCATCCCAATCTTCAATATCTTAACATCTCAAGAGGCAAAATCGAAAGAAATTCAAAACCCATTTTGATTCTTCACTCATTGAATCACATTGATTTATCAAACAATAAAATGACTGTTTTTTTTTTTTAATTTATTTTTTAATAAACCTCTCACTCAAGCTTCAATGGTCAAGAGATTTGGAAACTTTGCTTTTCTTCATGCTCATAATTTCAATTTCAACATTTCAAACACCCAAAATTTCATAAATTCATCTCACAAATCATCCAAAATTATATAAAATCAAAGAAATATGAAAGATTATAAAACCAAAGAAATCAAATATATATATACATAAAATAGAAAGAAGCAGAACTTATTCCAATCATCATTCGTCCATCATCGGTTGTCGCCGGTTGAATATCAATCAAGAAAGGAAAATAAACCCAAAACTGAGATTGAAAAAATATGATCGAAACATGATAAATAATAACAAATAATCGAAAGAGTGTTTGGGATAAACATGATAAACAACAAATAATTAAATAGATAGGTACATTTATGATGAATATCATTGAAAAAAAAGAAAAGAAAACCAAAAACCAAAAACCAAAAACCCAAATTATCTCCATGAGGGTTCAAGAGAGAGAAAGCCGAAACAATTTTGAAAGGAATGGTATTTATAGAGAGAGAAGTAGAGAGGCTTGTAGAGAGAGAACACGATGAGGAAAAACAAGAGAAGATGAGAGGGTTAGTTTGGATCATTTTCTGTCGCCGTCGTTTGGCCTTGCTGCGGCTGTCCCTTAGCTTCGCCTTGCCGGCGTCTGTGTGGCCTCACTTCATCGCCGTCTGTGGTGTATGGGTTAGTGTCACGACCCAAACCCGCCCCTATGGGTTTAGCACCGTAACCGGCCAGTAATCTTAGATTACCGAAGGCCTGCTTAACAGTAATACAGTAATACAGAGTACAGGGGCTTGGCGGAAGCCAATACAGTAAATAAACAATATCCAATGAGCTGTGACAGTCTGTATGCAAAAAGATTTTCCATACACATATAAATACAGTCAGTGACAAAATAGTATGTACAACATTTACATTCAGTCAGGACAGGGACTTAACCCCTATTTAACAGTACGGTACAGTACTATACAGTAATACAAAACAGTACAGAGACAGACGGGGGAATAAAAACACCCCTAAGCCATAGTTTGGCAGGCTCGGAACCTCGCAGTGAGGCACAGTGGTTGGCTTGACAAAACTGGAGTTACCCCGACGCTCCTAGCTCCGGTCTAGTGCCTGAACACCTACATATATATATGAGCAGTGAGCTAAAGCCCAGTGAATAACGTAATGCGTAAAGAGGTTTAGAATGAATGTCCTTACAGTAATGAAAACCGTTCATTAAATCAGTATTTCAGTCTTTCAGTCAATCAGTCACATGTGGTACATCCATTAGCATAACAGTACAGTAAGCAGTAGGTCTTAAAGACCGAACAGTAATGATGGCCATCAGTCAGTTAACAGTAGTAGTTCCACGAGGGAACCGACAGAGATCTCTGTAACAGTGACAGTAAACAGTAGGTGCTAAGGATGTCACAGTACAGTTCAGAATATAGGACATACATTCCTTCAGTAAACAATATCAGTTCAGTAAACAGTTCAGTTCAGTATTCAGAAGATAATCATTTTGAACATATCTTTACACAATTGTTACTCACAGAGTTCTGGGCTACAGTAAGCTAGAGCGTCTCATCGGAGTGCCAACCCTATACAGTTAACAGATTGAACACACACTAAGTTTCACAGTTAGGAAAGATAATAACTTAATCCCTAAATTTGCCTCGGTGTGGTTCTACATCTGTATCCTCTTTAAGGTGCCTTAAACATGCCCTAGGAATGCCTAGGATGGAAAGAGGATGCAAAGATGCACTTTTGAACACTATACAAAATTTTCAGAAAACAGGGGTCTCGCTCGAGCGTGGCTTTCTACGCTCGAGCGAGCTTGTCAAAACAGCGGGGTCGCTCGAGCGTGGACTTACTCGCTCGAGCGGTCTGCAAAAATGCAAAAAGTGTTGGATGTTGGAAATTTCCGCTCGATGCTCGCCCGACGCCCGCTCGAGCGTAAGACACGGTCCTCGCTCGAGCGTAGGTTCTCTCGCTCGAGCGTGCGTCTGCGTGCACCAAGATTCTGAGAGCTTGCAATTTACGCTCGAGCCACCATTCAGTTGCTCGAGCATAGCTCAGAGTAAACGATGGTCACTCGAGCGCAGAATCCTTCGCTCGAGCGAAAGAAGCCAAATCTGGAATTTCCAGATTTGCCTCCCAGCTCAAACCAAGCACTCTATAGCTCTAAACTCAACCTCTTGGGCCCAAATTCTGGAAAACACATCTAAACTCAATATACAACAAATTTCAAAGCTCAATTTTTGAATTTAAAGCCCAAGGGTGAGTCAATTAAATCCAAATTTCAAACCCAATTTCATGAACATGAAGAACATGCAAACATGCATGAATTCAAATCATTTCAAAGCTTCCATTTGATGCTCTAGTGAGCCAATTGTTCCAAAAACAAGTTGAAAACATGGACCATTGCAAAATTATGAACATGCATGTACCATTTCATGAAGAACAAGCTCAAAAATGCAAGAGTATGCCATGCATGCAAAGATTAAGCCTCTAATGCAACAATTTAACCAAATCTAGGCTCAATTCTTCAAATTAGCATGAAGCATGCAAGAATCAACTCAAAGACACAATGAAGAAGGTGAGTCTCCTTACCTAGGTCTTCAATTACAAGGTGAGGAAGCTTAATTTGCAACCTATGCCCCAATTCCTTCAATTACCAAGCAATTACAAGCAAAATTTGAAAATGAAATCAACTCCTTAAGTTCCTCTCTCTCTATGGTCGGTTGAGCTCAATGAAATGGCTGAAGGATTTGTTTTGTTTGAGTGTATAAGGCTCAAAAATGTTATAATAAGGGCCCACTCACAATGGCATTTCCGTAAATAAGTCCAACAATGCAATTTAGTTTGTTTTAATCTATTTAAATCATACCAAATCACATTTCAGATAATTATACCATAAAATCACATTATTTCTCATGATCATGGAACATCAATCAATTTTGGATTCGGCCGTCGATAAGGCTTTCAATTAATAGTTTTAAACATAAAAACTGAACAGATAATTAAACAACAAACAGATAAATATGCAATCAATTAAATATACTCAGTCAATTCAGTTCCAGATTCCAGTCAGTCAGTTCGGTATTTCAGTTGATTCATTACTTATCATAATCAGTTTTAGTTTATCAGTATTTGGTAGGAAATCGGTAATCAGTGATGAGGGTTATTACAGTCTCCCCTCCTTAAAAAGAGTTTAATCCTCTAAACTCGAGTTACCTTCATTCTGGAAGAAAACAGGATCCAGTGGAAACAAATCAGGATATCTCTTAGCCATGTCATCTTCCCTTTCCCAAGTGGCATACACGCCACCATGGTTTTGCCAGTCGACTTTCACTAACGGAATCTCTTTGTTTCTCAGTTTCTTGATCTGTCTGTTCACAATCTGTATAGGCCGTTCCTCGTAAGTGTAGTCATCACTCAACACTACACGAGTAGGCTCAATCACATGAAAAGGATCCCGGAGATAATCTCTCAACATCGAAATGTGGAAGACGTTATGCATATGCTCCATTTCAGGAGGAAGCGCAACTTGATACGCCACCGGATTGATTTTCTCAATAATTTCATACGGCCCGACATATCTCGGCGCTAACTTGCCTTTGACTCCAAAACGAGTCTGGCCTTTCATTGGTGTCACTTTCACAAAAACGTGATCAACCCACTTCGTATTCTCTATCTCGTCTTCTAACATCTGCATAACTTTTTTGTCGGCTCTATGCAGTCTTCAGTCTCTGTTGTATCAGTTTTACTTTCTCAGTCGTTTCATATACAATCTCGGGCCCAAGCAAAGGCCCATCTCCAACTTCTGCCCAGCAGATTGGAGATCTACATTTTCTGCCATACAATGCCTCGAAAGGCGCCATACCAATACTTGAATGATAACTGTTGTTATAGGCGAATTCAGCCAATGGCAAATGGCTTTTCCAGTTTCCCTGAAAATCAAGGACACACATTCTCAATAAATCCTCCAGAGTCTGGATGGTCCTTTCTGACTGGCCATCTGTCTGGGGATGGTAGGCACTACTCAGTCTCAGTTCAGTTCCCAATGCAGTCTGTAGGCTTTGCCAAAACCTCGATATAAACTTCGAATCCCTGTCAGAAACAATGGACACAGGCACTCCATGCAGTTTAACAATTTCATCAATATAGAGTATAGCCAATTTGTCCGCATTATAAATTGTCTTAACAGGTACGAAGTGAGCAGATTTAGTCAGTCTATCAACAATAACCCAAATCGAGTCCATACCTTTACTGGAGCGAGGCAATCCAACAATAAAATCCATGGTAATATGTTCCCATTTCCACTCCGGTATTGGTAAGGGCTGCAATAAACCTGCGGGTCGTTGATGTTCAGCTTTGACTTGTTGGCAATGAAGACATTTCGATATAAAATCAGTAATTTCTTTCTTCATTCCCGGCCACCAAAAATTCAATTTCAAATCTTGGTACACTTTCGTATTCCCTGGGTGGATAGACAGTTTTGAATTGTGGCCCTCTTGCAGAACTCTTCTTTTCAATTCAGAATCATTCGGTACACACAGTCTTTCTTGAAATTTCAGTACATTATCTCAAATTTGAAACCTGGTCTCGGTTTAGATTCTCGTTCATCGATGATCTTCTTCAAGAAGTCATCCTGTTGCTGTTTCTCTTTAATTTCTGCAATCAATGCCGGTTGAGCAGAAATAGCAGTTAAGGTTCCACCTTGTTCTCGCAAAACAATTTCAATTTCAGATTTTTCAAGGTCACAAAGCAACTCTTTCTGTCCAGCGAGCAAACAGGCTAAGTTCCCAATCGATTTCCGACTCAATGCATCGGCAACGGTGTTGGCTTTTTCCGGATGGTACAAAATCTGTAGGTCATAATCTTTAATCAGTTCTAGCATCTCCGCTGTCTCATGTGTAGTTCTTTCTGAGTGAAGAAATACTTTAGACTCTTGTGGTCGGTGTATACTTCACATGTCGCCCTATACAAATAGTGACGCCAGATTTTCAGTGCAAATACTACTGCAGCAAGTTCCAGATCATGGGGTTGGGTAATTCTTTTCGTGCGGTCTCAGTTGTCGGGAAGCATAGGCAATTACTCTCCCATTCTGCATTAAAACACATCCCAAACCCTTATGAGAAGCATCACTAAATACAGTATAACCATTCGTACCTGAAGGTAGGGTAAGAACCGGTGCAGTCACAAGTCGAGTTTTCAACTCTTGGAAAGCAGATTCCCTTTGATTAGTCCAATCAAATGATATCCCCTTCTGTGTCAGTTAAGTCAATGGTAAGGCAATTTTAGAGAAATCTTTGACAAATCTTCTGTAATATCCAGCCAATCCCAAAAAGCTTCGACTTCTGTCACATTTGTTGGTCTAGGCCAGTTCACTACAGCTTCAATTTTCTGCGGATCAACAGAAATTCCATCTTTGCTAACAACATGCCCAAAAACATAACATGATCAAGCCAAAACTCACATTTAGACAGTTTAGCATACAGTTTCTGTTCTCTTAGGGTTTGCAGGGCAAGTCTCAGATGATGTTCATGTTCTTCTATACTTTTGGAGTAAATCAATATGTCATCAATGAATACAACAATAAAGTCATCAAGGTATGGTTTAAAGATTCGGTTCATAGAGGTCCATAAATGCAGCAGGTGCATTGGTAACTCCGAAAGGCATAACTAAAAATTCATAATGTCCATACCTCGTTCAAAAAGCAGTTTTGTCAATGTCTTCTGGTTTACTTTCAACTGATGGTACCCTGATCTGAGATCGATCTTTGAAAACACTTGAGCACCCTGTAACTGATCAAACAAGTCATCGATACGCGGTAATGGGTATTTGTTTTTCACAGTTTCCTTGTTCAGTTCACGGTAGTCTAATACACAGTCCCAGTGAGCCGTCTTTCTTTTCACAAACAAAACAGGAGCGCCCCACGGTGAAGTACTGGGCCTGATGAACCTCTTGTCTAACAGTTCTTGCAATTGTACTTTCAATTCTTTCAGTTCAGTTGGAGCCATTCTGTAAGGAGCTTTAGATACTGGCTGTGTTTCCGGAATCACATCAACGGTGAATTCAATCTCCCTGTCAATCAAATCCCCTGGCAGATTATCCGGAAAAATATCTGGGAACTCTCTGACTATGGGAATACTGTTCACATTAGCATTATCATCAGTAGATACAGTCAATACAGAACACAGATATCCTTTACACCCCTTTCTAATCAATTTAACAGCTTTCACAGATGAAATCAAATACGGAGGAGGTACTACTCCACTCCCATTAAACACAAATTCGGGCAAACCAGGTGGACGGAAAACTACTTGTTTCGTTACACAGTCTATGGTGGCATGATATTTCGTTAACCAGTCCATCCCCAATATTACATCAAAATGATCAATGTTCAATGGCAGTAAATCAATAAACAGATGCATATCCCCAACAATGATCTCACAAGCAGGATACATAAATGCACATGTCACAGATCCCCCAACAGGTGAAGATACAGCTAACAAGTAATTCAGGGGTTCTAAGGGTCTATTCAATTTCCGCGAAAAAGCATGCGATACATAAGAATGTGTAGACCCCGAATCAATCAGTACATATGCATTTTGAGTACAAATAGAGAGGATACCTGACACTACGGTCTCAGTACTTTGTACGTCTCCCGGTACTAGGGCAAACACTCGGCCCTGCCTCATAGGCTCTTTCCCGGTAGTTTTAAGGTTCGGTTTTGGTGTAACAGTTGATGCCGCCACACTTGGTGTAGCTTTGCTATTGCCTGAGGTGCAGAGGGGCAATCTTTCACCATGTGGCCCACCTTGCCACACCTGTAACAAGCACCAGAAATTTTATAACAAACTCCCTTGTGATTCTTACCACATTCGGAACAGGGCGGAATGGAACGGTTTCCTTAGCTAGAAGTAGTTGTTGACCCTGTATTTTGCTTTTTGTTCAACGGGTTGTTCTTGCCTTTCTTGAACTTAAAACCCTGCCTTTTACCATGCCATTCAGACGCTGGTGTTTCAGATTGTCTCACTGCCTCGATGTTTGACTCAGCATCAATGCTCGGTCAAGAACACCTACATAGGTCGGTAGCTTTAAAACACTTATTCTGTCGAGTATTGCAACATTCAGGCCACCTTCAAATTTTCTGGCCTTCTTGTAGTCAGTGTCCACCATATGTGGTGCATATCTAGCAAGCTCGGTGAACTTTGCTTCATATTCAGCAACATACATTGTACCCTGTCTCAGCTGTTCAAACTCAATTACTTTCCTGTCCCTGACACACTGGGGAAAATATTTTCAAAGAAAAACTCCTTAAACTGAGCCAAGTCACTACAGTGTTGGTGTCATGAACTAGCATCCACCACCTTCTGGCCTCTTCTTGCAAGGTGAAGGTAGCTAACAGTATTTTATTTGCTTCGAGCACGGAAACACTTCAAATAGCTTTTTCTGTTTCAAGGACCCATGCTTCAGCTTTAATGGTTCAAGGCCTCCCTGAAAGGATGGCGGTTTCATTTTACTGAACTTCTGGTAAGAGCAATTATGTCATCATCATTAACATTCACATTCACATTCTGTTCCGGCTGTACCGGAGGAGGAGGTGGGGGCTGTTGATTCTGTTGTTGCTCTAGTCTTGCAGTTATCAGTTCCATCATTCTTTCCATTCTTGCCATTCTTGCCTCAGTGGATGAGGATTCAGATTCATTTGCATTATCCATTTCACTATAGGCAGTTATAACAGTTGTAACAGTTATCAACATAGGCAATCATTTCTTTAAACAGGTTAACACATTAGCATATAATCAGTCATGTCATAACCACACACTTATCATGCTCATGTAATGCCCTATTACTTTTCTAGGACACCCTATAGCTCATTTGGACACGTGTGTGCGGTATAACTCGTGGTTAAGTATCGCTCTGATACCACTCTGTCACGACCCAAACCCACCCCTATGGGTTTAGCACCGTAACCGGCCAGTAATCCTAGATTACCGAAGGCCTGCTTAACAGTAATACAGTAATACAGAGTACAGGGGCTTGGCAGAAGCCAATACAGTAAATAAACAATGTCCAATGAGCTGTGACAGTCTGTATGCAAAAAGATTTTCCATACACATATAAATACAGTTAGTGACAAAACAGTATGTACAACATTTACATTCAGTCAGGACAGGGACTTAACCCCTATTTAACAGTACAGTACAGTACTATACAGTAATACAAAACAGTACAGAGACAGACGGGGGAATAAAAACACCCCTAAGCCATAGTTTGGCAGGCTCGGAACCTCGCAGTGAGGCACAGTGGTTGCTTGACAAAACTGGAGTTACCCCGACGCTCCTAGCTCCGGTCTGGTGCCTTGAACACCTACATATATATATGAGCAGTGAGCTAAAGTCCAGTGAATAACATAATGCGTAAAGAGATTTAGAATGAATGTCCTTACAGTAATGAAAACCGTTCATTAAATCAGTATTTCAGTATTTCAGTCAATCAGTCATATGTGGTACATCCATTAGCATAACATTACAGTAAGCAGTAGGTCTTAAAGACCGAATAGTAATGATGGCCATCAGTCAGTAAACAGTAGTGGTTCCACGAGGGAACCGACAGAGATCTCTGTAACAGTGACAGTAAACAGTAGGTGCTAAGGATGCCACAGTACAGTTCAGAATATAGGACATACATTCCTTCAGTAAACAATATCAGTTCAGTAAACAGTTCAGTTCAGTATTCAGAAGATAATCATTTTGAACATATCTTTACACAATTGTTACTCACAGAGTTCTGGGCTACAGTAAGCTAGAGCGTCTCATCGGAGTGCCAACCCTATACAGTTAACAGATTGAACACACACTAAGTTTCACAGTTGGGAAAGATAATAACTTAATCCCTAAATTTGCCTCGGTGTGGTTCTACATCTGTATCCTCTTTAAGGTGCCTTAAACATGCCCTAGGAATGCCTAGGATGGAAAGAGGATGCAAAGATGCACTTTTGAACACTTTACAAAATTTTCAGAAAACAGGGGTCTCGCTCAAGCGTGGCTTTCTACGCTCGAGCGAGCTTGTCAAAACAGCGGGGTCGCTCGAGCGTGGACTTACTCGCTCGAGCGGTCTGCAAAAATGCAAAAAGTGCTAGATGTTGGAAATCTCCGCTCGAGCGTAAGACACAGTCCTCGCTCGAGCGTAGGTTCTCTCGCTCGAGCGTGCGTTTGCGTGCACTAAGATTCTGAGAGCTTGCAATTTACGCTCGAGCCACCATTCAGTCGCTCGAGCGTAGCTCAGAGTAAACGATGGTCGCTCGAGCGCAGAATCCTTCGCTCGAGCGAAGAAGCCAAATCTGGAATTTCCAGATTTGCCTCCCAAGCTCAAACCAAGCACTCTACAGCTCTAAACTCGACCTCTTGGGCCCAAATTCTGGAAAACACATCTAAACTCAATATACAACAAGTTTCAAAGTTCAATTTGTGAATTTAAAGCCCAAGGGTGAGTTAATTAAATCCAAATTTCAAACCCAATTTCATGAACATGAAGAACATGCAAACATGCATGAATTCAAATCATTTCAAAGCTTCCATTTGATGCTCTAGTGAGCCAATTGTTCCAAAAACAAGTTGAAAACATGGACCATTGCAAAATTATGAACATGCATGTACCATTTCATGAAGAACAAGCTCAAAAATGCAAGAGTATGCCATGCATGCAAAGATTAAGCCTCTAATGCAACAATTTAACCAAATCTAGGCTCAATTCTTCAAATTAGCATGAAGCATGCAAGAATCAACTCAAAGACACAATGAAGAAGGTGAGTCTCCTTACCTAGGTCTTCAATTACAAGGTGAGGAAGCTTAATTTGCAACCTATTCCTCAATTCCTTCAATTACCAAGCAATTACAAGCAAAATTTGAAAATGAAATCAACTCCTCAAGTTCCTCTCTCTCTATGGTCGGTTGAGCTCAATGAAATGGCTGAAGGATTTGTTTTGTTTGAGTGTATAAGGCTCAAAAATGTTATAATAAGGGCCCACTCACAATGGCATTTCGTAAATAAGTCCAACAATGCAATTTAGCTTATTTTAATCTAATTAAATCATACCAAATCACATTTCAGATAATTATACCATAAAATCACATTAATTCTTATGATCATGGAACATCAATCAATTTTGGATTCGGCCGCCGATAAGGCCTTCAATTAATTGTTTAAACATAAAAACTAAACAGATAATTAAACAACAAACAGATAGATATGCAATCAATTAAATATACTCAGTCAATTCAGTTCCAGATTCCAGTCAGTCAGTTCGGTATTTCAGTTGATTCATTACTTATCATAATCAGTCTCAGTTTATCAGTATTCGGTAGGAAATCGGTAATCAGTGATGAGGGTTATTACAGTTAGGTTCTCAACTCTCAATGAAAATGACAACCAAAAAGAAAAAAAAAAATAAACAAACTGAAAACGACGTTGTTTTGAACCATGGCAGGAAACGCCGTAGGAAAACATAGCAGATGATCTAAACTTGTATCCTCGTGTATCAGTCCAAAACCTTCCAACCTTCGTCTACGTTTGTTTGTTTGTTTGTTTTTTTAATGCATAATTTTAATTTTGTAAGTCATAAAAAAATATCATAACTAAATATAACATAAGGTATAAAAGAATTTATGAGTCATAATTAAAATAATATCATAAATAATAAAAAAAAAATCATAACTAAAGTGCATATGGTACATCTTTTAAAATGGTATATATTAAATTTGCCTAGATAGATAGGTATATATATATATAGGGTAAATTATATTGACACCCCTGAAGTTATGTTTATTACAATTCTCCTCTCACCTTTTGGAAATTACATCACCTTTTCTGAGGTTTAAAGTTTTATTACAAATTGCTTCCTCAGTTAGTTGACTGTGAAGTCAACTAACAGATATTGCTGATGTTAGCAATTTAATTTTTTTAAATACAAATTTTTTTCTCATTGGGTAAATTACATTAACATCCCTCACATTTTAAAAATTACAATCCCCTTCCCAAGGTTTAAAGTAGCATTACCAATTGCCCCTCGGTTAGTATTAGTTGAAAAAAAAATTCATTTAAAAAAAAATTTAATTGGAAAAAAAATTTAATTGAAAAAAAATTAATTAAAAACAAAATTCGTTAGTCAAATTTTTAAATTTCTATTTAAAAACCAAAGTAAACTCATTTTTTGAATTTACATTTTTCTCAAATTTACAAACTGAGACAACAATTTATAAAAATATCGTAAAATTAACAAATAATTAAATAAGTTACCAATGTAAGAAATGACTTATTAAAAAATTCTGAGGTTATGTATGGTTTGATTTTTAGATTTGTTTTTTTAAAAATTAATTTGGTTAAGAAATAAAAAATAAAAATAATTATCATTTTTATATAATTTTTATCTTTCGAGTGGTTAGAAATAATTTTTTACAAATTAAATATATTTCTTCATATTTATTTTTATTAAATTAGTTTTTTTTTTTTTTTAAATGTCAAGGGAGATCTGTATTAAATGGAAACCTCAGGGGGTGTCAATGTAATTTACCCTTTAAAGTATATGTAAAGGTTAAGGGTAAATATGTCATTTTAACTAAAAGTTAATCACCGTCAAATAATTACATTGACAAGGGGGGTCAGTGTAATTTCTCAAATATGAGGGAAAACTGTAATAAACATAAATATGAGGACATATCAGTGTAATTTACTCATATATATATATATATATATATGTTCCTCGTATATGTATTCTCTTTTTTTATATTGAGTTGGTTTGAAAAGTTAGCTATTATAATTGATTTTTTAATTTGTTGGCTATTTTAATATGGCTAAAAAATTATGTTGAGATGATGTATAGTTTGATTTTTTATTTTTTATAATTGATTTGATGATTGTGTAAAAAAAAAATAACATAATTATAATTTAGATAAGATATTTTATCATATAGATTATTTTAACCTATTTTATTTTATTAGTTATTTTCACCTCAATCTACCTATCTAAAAAGGGGGATTTGGTGACATAGCCCCCTCACTATCTAATTTGCCTTTCAAAAGGATAAGAATTATATAAGTACTTTCAAAATCCCCTAATATTTTAAAACTTGTTTCTTTTACTATATTACCCTCATATCTATCTGCTCTCCTATTAAGCCATCTTCACTATATATTTCAGAGTAAAATTTTACTCTGTATAAAAGTAAAATTTTACTCTGTATGAAAGTAAAATTTTACATTCTGAAACTAAAAGTAAAATTTTACTCTGTATAAAAGTAAAGTTTTACTCTGAATAAGAGTAAAATGTTACACTCTGAAACTAAAAGTAAAATTTTACTCTGTATAAAAGTAAAATTTTACTCTGAATAAGAGTAAAATGTTACACTCTGAAACTAAAAGTAAAATTTTACTCTGTATAAAAGTAAAATTTTACTCTGAAAAACTAGTAAAATGTTAGACTCTACACAAAAGTAAAATTTTACTCTGTATAAAAGTAAAATTTTACTCTGGTTCTGTCAAATGAAAAAAACAGAGCAATAGAACTAGAGTAAAATTTTACTCTGGTTCTGTCAAATGAAATTAGATAAAAAATAACAAAAACAAATCAAAAACAAACAAACAAACAAAAACAAAACAAATTAATCAACAAATCAACGTATCTAATTGAGAAAAAAACTTCAAAAAAAAAAAAAAACAAATAAACAAAAACAAAACAAATTAATCAACAAATCCACATATCTAATTGAAACGAAAAACTTCTAAAACTCGTTCAACAATCACACATCTCAATGAAAAAGTGTTCAACAACACTCATACACACAAATATATATATACATATATTCTACTGTTCCTCATCCACATCCTTCCCAATCTCCTGTTCAACTTCTTTCAATCTCGAAGCTTCAGCCTTCGCATTCAACATCGCCAGCATCTCATCAACAAACCTCATCATGTTTCTTCTCCGCTTCCAATTGAGCCATCTCCATCGTACTCCGAATCTCCCCCATCTGCTCCGAAACCCTAGCTTTCGAATCTCCAACGACATCCTCATTCAATTCAACATAGTCAAAGCCTCATCGTTGCTAATTATGAAGATGAAGAGAGACCTTCTGCTGAAGCTTGGAAGACGCGACTATGGCGGCTGCTTGTCGACGACTTTCTGCTAAAACTTGGAAGATGCAACTATGGTGATTATGATACAGTTGATGACGAAGCTGATTATATATGTAGAGTTGAGGGTATAATAGTCCTTATAAAATATTTAAATAATAAAATTTGTCCTTTATACAAGACTTTATAATTATGAAGGGGTTTAGAAAGTATAATTTTTTTCTAGTCCTTTTAACAATGAAAGGAAGGTAAAAGGGATTTATAGCTAAATTTCCCATCTAAAAAAGAGCCCCTGGAAAAAAGTTGGTTGGAAAGTATTAAATAAGTATATTTTTAATTTTTTTTAAAAAAGTTATAAAAAAATATATATATATAATATAATTTAAAAAAAAAAATATATTCAAACGGTAGCAACCTTCCAAACAATCCCTAAAGTTGGCAAACACCCCATTATTCCATTCATTGATCTTTTCAATTTCTGTCTGTCCTTTGATTGCTGTGTGTCTGCCGAAGTTGGTTGGCTTGGCTGGTTGTTTTGAGTGAGAGAAAGAAAGAAGCAAAATTGTAATTGTAGTGGTTGTTGTTGTTGGAGAAGTTTGGAAGTGAAGAAGAAGAAGAAGAAGAAGAAGAAGAAGAAGAAGAAGAAGAGATGTTTAAACTGAGCAACAACCTGATTGGGATTCTGAATTTCCTGACATTCCTCTTCTCCATACCAATCCTGTGGGCAGGGATATGGCTGAGCCGACAGGCTCAACAGACTGCGAGAAGTTCCTGGAGAAGCCCATCATCGCTAATTGGGATAGTCCTGATGGTGGTCTCTCTCGCCGGTCTCATCGGCGCTTGCTGTCGGGTCTCATGGCTTCTCTGGTTCTACCTCCTCGTCATGTTCCTCCTAATCCTCCTCCTTTTCTGCTTCACCATCTTTGCCTTTGTAGTCACCAACAAGGGAGCCGGAGAGGCTTTGTCAGGGAAGGGCTACAAGGAGTATAGACTCGGGGACTACTCCAATTGGTTGCAGAAGAGGGTTAATAGTACGAAGAATTGGACCAAGATCAAGAGTTGCTTGCAGGACGGTAAGGTTTGCCAAAGCTTGATTGATGCTGCCTCTAACACCACGGTTGCCCAGTTCTATCTCGAGAACTTGTCCTCTGTTCAGGTATATATATATATATTATATCATATGCTCCTTTCATGTGATTTCTCTTTCTTTTTCTCTGATTTATTTTTATTTTTAATTTTGATTTTGTTTTTAGGTTTCACTTTAATATGTCATATTTAACTGCAACTTTTGTTACTTTTGGAATTCTCATGTTATATTCTTTGCTGCCTTCTATCATTAGATGAGGGATTTCTTTGAAAAAACTGGCTTTTGAACATGGTGTGTGTGTGTGTGTTTTTTTTTTACCTCCATGTCCATGCTACCCAAAATTTTGGTTGTCATGGGAGATTGTTTAATTGATTCTTTTTTATTGTGTTCGAATTTGCTTTACATAGTGATTTGTTAATGGTATAGGATTTGTGGGTGTTGAGTTCTTGATGAATTTCAGTTACCGTTACTATTCTTCCTTTAATCTGTGCATGCTGGGGTAACTTTCATACTGCCATTCAATTGATGACTTCTAGCATTTTCTCTTTAATGCGACTCTTGGTTCTTGGCTTAGCAATTTCTTGATTTCTTTACTTCTCCTCTGCCTTCTTAAGTTCACCTGCAGTGTGATTCTGTAACACCACTTTTTGCATTTAAGTTTTCTTCATACAAATTAGCGCCCTTGGCTCTGATTTAGCTGTTGCATTTGACCTTTCTTGTTAGTTAATCTTTTATCTTTTGGGGTTATTTTAATTTCTCTTCTTATGGAAGGGGGGTGGGGGTGGGGTGCTTCAAGTTTAGTACTTGGTTCAATTTCTGCAGCATGTTCTAACTCGACTAATTGGTTTCATATGGGTTTTGTGCAGCAGTTGAGTTGGAATAATTGTGTGACGCTATCAGAATTTAATTTAAGCTTTCTTTTGCTTCTTCAGGACTTTTCTTCAATGCCGACATTTAACTTTCCAAGAAATCAAATAGATATATAATTTTACTTACAAATGTATATTGTGTTGTTCTATTTTGTTTCATTTTTTTATTTATTATAAATAAAGTTAAGCATCTTCTGATGTATTTCTATATGGTTGTTTTGTTTTGTTTGGTATTTGTTGTGTTCCTTTGCAGTCGGGTTGCTGCAAGCCTTCAAATGACTGCAATTTCACGTATATTAGCCCAACCAACTGGACAACCTCAGCCACATCTTCTTATACAAATTCAGATTGCAAGCTGTGGAACAATGACCCAAGTATTCTGTGCTTCGACTGTCAATCATGCAAGGCTGGGCTTCTGGATAGTATCAAGCATGATTGGAAGAAGGTGGCTGTGATCAACATTATTTTCCTCGTCATCCTCGTCATTGTCTACTCAATTGGTTGCTGTGCCTTCAGGAACAACAGGGAACACAATTTTATGTGGAAAAGACGTCCCTGAAACTCGCTCTGAATGTGTGGATTTCCACTAGTTGTTACTATGTTATTAGCATAGCTGTGAGGTTTTATTAGGGCTTAGGGCTTCTACTGATCTGGTCTGTTGTATTCTATACTAGTCTCTGAAGAATCTGTGCTCAGTTGCTTTCTTTCTTGTATATTTCTGTCTATTACTTTTCTTATTATCAGTTTTATCTGTTATTTGATATATATTCTATGGAGGCTTTCGTTGCATTCCCTGTGTCTATATGCATATAATTAAATCACATAAAAATTATTAGAATCTCATTTCCTTTGTTGGCTCGCCATTATTGTGCTTGTGCTAGGTTAAAAACACTAGACCCAACTGCTGGTAGGTGCATTCTTTTGTTTATATATAACTCAGCTCAAAGAATCTTTTATCCCAATTATTTGAAGATTGGCTAGATGAATCTCATGTTCTTAATTTAAAATAATTATATCATTTTTATTACCTCCCTAGTTTTCATCTGCTTTTACAGCTCTGTTCTAATGATGGATTAAATCATTCAGACACATTAATTGGTTTGTAACATACATCATCATACCACCTAATGTGGTAGTGGTGACCCTCTGTTTAATTAGTATGGGATGGATAGAAACTAGGCTTAGCCTCTGTTTGGGAGTGAGTTGATTTTTTGATTTTTTGACTTTTTTAGTCTGAGTTAAAAAGTTTAGTTTAGGAAGGATTTTTTGACTTTTTGATTTTTTTTGACTATTTTTATGAGAAAAGAGTATAATAATTATTGAATGTGATGTTTTATTTTTTGTAATTAAAATAATTTATTTTATCTTTTCTGACTAAAATAGTCATTTTAGCCCTTCCCAAAGCAAATGATAGTAGATGATAATAATGTATGGTGGTTAGCTTGTTTACTTCACTTGATTTAGCGGGTCCTACATTCTTTATTAAAAAACAAATGACTTTTTGTTGTGTGATGGGAGTGTCATCATTCAGTGTTGTGTTGGGACTCTTAAATATAAAACTAAAGTGGGGGTTGAAAATTTCAAGGACTCGTTTGAGTGGTGTGGAAGAAATATAGAGATTACCTAATTTCATAGGACAATGTAGGTCTGTTGTTGTCATGACTCATATGAGACTTTGTAGATATCTAGCTGAACTTCTTTTTGGTGGGATTTACGTTAAACTGAAGTAAACACACAAGCCAAGGCAAGCCAAGCCAAAAGTAAGCATTATTGGACTTGGTCTCACATTAGTCAAATTGGGCGAACAAAATTCTTCACTCTTATCTACTATTAAAACAGAGACGTTTTACTGTTTTAAATGGGTTTCATCTCATTGTTACAAAACTATGATCTATTTCCAATGGGAGCACACATTTAAACATTATGCCTAGTGCTCTTTTACAATGTTATTGAAAGCCAAGTGAAATCGTGTAAACACACATTAGTGTTTTTACTAACTCATTCAGATTCACATGATCAACTTTTGCTGACTTCTCACGACAGAAAGGGTTCCTCCAAATCATTATTGTAAGTCATCTTCTTGGAAGATTCATCTTCCACCAAGATCTGTACATTTGTTGCCTGATCATTTTGTGACTTTGGTGGTTCTTCAAGGTCTTTGGCTTTTCCCCATAGCACAACATATAATCCGACAATCACATAAACAGCACCTATGAGGCTGAAGTGAAACCAAAACCAATTTTAGATCTGAATTTGTTCCGAGAAAATGTTACTAAAATTAATAATCATACCTGCTAGTATAGATCTCTTCATGTAGAAATATTGAAGCAAAGATGGTTACTATAACGGTGGCTAGAGGGTTGAACATAGCACAGAAGAGCGGACCTCTACGTGAAATGCACCATGCTTGAACAAAGAAGCTTACTGCTGATCCTATTATTCCCTATTGGTTAATAATTCCATTTAAAGAATCAAACTCAGTGATCTTCATATTTAATTATAACCAAAAAAAAAAAAAAAAATTCATGTTTGATTTTATTTATTTGTTTGTTTTGAAGTTATATATATTTGATATTTCATGTTTGAAGCTTTAATTTCATACAAAACCAAACACACATACTGCATAAAAACAGCAAGCAAGTTCCAGATATGAATGTAGAGTCCAAGCTTTGAGGTCTTGCTAAAAGAAGAGTGCAATTGTCGCTGATTGTAAAGATGCCATAAAACACATCCAAGCGGATAATGATAGGTGGTCAGGATGGCTTGATGACACCGGGACCTGTTAAAAATCACGTCCAATAACTAACAATAGCATTTAAACTAACTTCATGGAATTGAATCATTTTTTATTTTTATTTTTTAAATTTAGGGAGTGTGATTTTATTGTAAAAGAAGAATATATACAATGGAATCGAAATTTTTAGCCTGATAGTTTAGGCGTGTTTCCTTAATCCATAAGCGTTTGTGACAATTGGTAATGTTGCAGGTTAACTCTTGTCTCGCCCATTATACTCTGTTACTGTGCCCTTTTGAAAATGTGTTCGTGTTGGTATGTTTCTCTCTCCACTCTCCATGAGTGAGAGATTTGAGTTTCACAATAAAAGGTATTATTAGCTTTATATACATTGTTTGGTTTATTTTCTAACACGTCAAAATTTTAAGACAATTGGCGATGTAACATAAGTGAATTTTGAGAGGCGAATACCTGAAAAATGATCCAAAATGACCAACAACAACTACTTCCGAAGAGCAAGAGGGAGCCCAGCAACCAATTCTCACCTCCTGAGCTGAAGAGCGACTTTGCTGGAAGCAGGAATTCTGAGTTCAGTAGCTTTGGGCCTCTGAGCAATGCCATGGAAATAGCTCCAACGACACAAAACACAGTCCCTATGATCTTGGCAACACTTCTCATGCTTCGGATATTAATTTCTCCAAACTGATCTCACCTCATACAATTCAGAAATGTCTTTTATGTTCGGGCATAATTAGCCGAAAAAGATAGTTGCATAGAAATAAATCACAGATTGTGCGATCTATTTGAAGTGCTGATAGTTTTGTAGATATTCAATGTAAATTCTAACAAATTCTAGTTAAATTCAGGAGAAGAAGACCATACAAAGGTTCCATGGATTTAAACAACAATTTTGTGACACCAAATGGAAATTTTAGACATTCTAGGCTGCATCACATGAAATCAAAACAAATCTATTTAATGATACAGTAAGAATTAAGAACTCCACAATTTCAAATGATATGGGCCGCTTTTGAAGAGATTTTGCTAGTCATGTTGCTCTGCCTATACATATATTTTCTTAAAAACGTTAAATGATATTTAATTACAAAGAAGTTATTTTTCATGGAGAATTTTGTTTAGAAATTTTGTAAGAGTAGTTTTTTCCTATGTTATTTTTACATAAGGATGAAAAATGTTGGCCTCCATAAGGATTTTGGCTATGAACTCAACCTGTATGGAAACTAAATAAACATATGTGTTTTAATCTCTTAATTAAAGATATTGGATTGTTTATTTGCAATTACCCAATGATGGATGCAATGATAAAAGTTATTGCAGGGACTAGATTAAACATTGCGCTTCCCATTGATGATGAGGCCAGGTATATGCCCTCGAAATAGATGTTTTGGTTGATTGTTACTCTGTGAAAATAAGATAAAAAGAAAAAAAAATATGAAATGGTTAGTCAATCTTATTTGTAAAGATTATTAATATTATTAACAGCACAAGCATGGCTTCGTAAAAGAATTTACCCGACTAAAGATGCTAAAAATATCAAACCAATGCTTCTCAATCCCAAACATGCCCTATCTCGCCTGCAACAAAAACGAAAATGAGAAAGAGAGAGAGAGGGGGAGGTGATTATGTATATTTGTTAAGGGAAAGGCTCCTCTCTCAACTGATCAAGTGGCAATTGATATTTGATCAACGCGATTTTTTGCAAGGATGAACTACTCGATGAACCCTACATATTGAAGGGTTCGGATCATCGATGTGAGCTCCGTGGTGGGCGCACAGAGGACTAGCAGCACGCTCCAATCTGAACTGGAGAGAATCCTCTGCCATTTGGGGTTAATGTATATACTTGTTTGGGGGCCTTGGGATGTTCATGATTTGCATTGAGTTATGTTCCAACTTAATTGAGATATACTCCTGTGCAATATAATACTTTTCCTTGGACTTTTTATTAATGTAATATCAATGTATTTTCTTTATACTCAATTATTTGGCATCAATAAATTTCATTTTGCTGATAAAAAAGGAAAGGAAAAAGAAAAAAGAAATGTAATGAAAACCCACCTGGTGAAATAAGCTATAGGAGCAATGACCAAAGTAGCCAAGGCTTGCCTGTATAACACAAAGACTGTAGGGCTCATTCCTTGCAGCAGAGCAGCTCTAGTTGATATAGCAACCCCTGCATAAGTTAACTGCGTTGCAAGCATACCCATTATAGGCTTGTAATCACCTAACTCTAATCCACCCATTATACCCAAACACTATATTCTAATTTGTATTGTATTGCCAAAAGATTGATAACAATGACAATATCTAAGAACTACTTATCTAGCCAGCCACTATATATAATAGTCTACATGGAAGCTAGCTTCCAAATTGCTCACTCCATACTTTTTTTTATATCCTATGCTGCTTGTATGCTATATAATATGAAAAATGTTACTCATCATCTTTTTTTGCTTCCATTTTCTATTACCGCTCATGTGAACTTTTATGATTGTTTCTTTATTTGGAAATAATTATTAAAAAAAGTAATAAAAACAATTAAAATCTTGTTTTGATAAAAGATTCGATAATATATCCAGAGTGAGAAAGAGAGACTGTGAAGAAGAGAGAGAGAGAGAGCATCTTTCTAGAAAAAATAACAGGTAGGTGTAGTTTGAGGTTAATTTATGATATTATTATATGTAGAATTAAGGAAAAGAAACCAATCGTGAAAGGCAAAGGCACGATGGAAAAGGTTGACTACACTTTTTATTATATTTAATTATTATGTGATGTGTCATGGAGTGTAATTTTTTTTAGTTTGGTCAGAAAAAATTTAGTACTGAATTGAATCTTGCAATTTTGTTGGTTGAAAAATGAAATCAATTGAGATTCATGCAAAAAATGAGCACATCTTTGTCATCCAATAGTAACATTATAAGATAATAAATAATTTTCATTACATAAATGTGATTGTCATAATATTATTGTTGTTATTAATAGCAGGGGCTGTTTTATCGTTTTTGAGCACAGCTTTGTCATCCAAATATATTTTATCAAGAGGATTGGTTTTGAGTAGGTGTTGGAGGTTGCCATTGATAATTCAATTGTGTTGGAGGTTTCCTCTTAATGGATTTGCATTGTTGGTTGATGACGACGACGACGACGACATGAATGATGTTTCTCATTAGCCTTGTATTTTATACTCATAATATTGATTTTATTTTTTATACAATAGCAGTAGAAAAAACAAAAATGCTAGGAACTTAATTATGGATGAATCCAAACTTAGAATAAATTTTAACCTGTACTTCTTGTGACTCATTTTGTATTTGTAGCATTAATCATAAAATAATCATGTGGGATCAGAATGAAATTAAGAAAAATTGTTAAAATAAGCATCCTTGATAGATATTGCAGCCTAAAATAGTATTATTTATTTTAAAAGTAACCAAAATATAGAAAGTTCAAATAAGAGAAACTCTCTTTAAAAATCTCCACTTTGCTTAAGGCTTTAAAACTGATTTACAACGGACACTTCCTCGTTTGACTATGCAACAATAAAATAGGTTAATTCATACTCAAATATTAAAATCAATAGTGGAAACAAAAAAACAAAAATAATCAAAAGTAAAAGAAAATGGTCAAAACAAGAGACACAAAAAATGAGAAAAAGAATGAGCAAAAAATTCGTACAAAATGTATGGGTCACCCCATTGCCTTAGCATGCACACACTTATAAAGTGGGTTAAGAGTTCCTAGCGAACTGATATGAGACGTATTCGGACCCCCCACATTAGCCCCCCAAACGTGTCGGTCCACATTGTGGAGTTAGGTTTCTCACAGACGGCACGGACTGATGTGGGACGTATTCAGACCCCCCACAATAGCCCCTCAAGTGAGTGCACTACAAAAAAATTACTTTTTTGCGATGGCAAAATGCCGTCGCAAATACCCAAAACGCCGTTGCAAAATATAAGCGACGGCAAAAATGCCTTTTTGCAACGGCAAAATACTGTTGGCATTAATGCGTAGAAATCTGAAGTTTTTGAGACGGCACTGTGATGCCGTTACTAAAATGGTTATTTGCGACGGCAAATATACCGTCACTAAAATGTTTATTTGAGACCGCAAACATGCCGTCGCTAAAATGGTCATTTGCGACGGCAAAAATATTGTCGCTAAATTGTTATTTGAGACAGCAAACATGCCGCCTCTAAAAATATTATTTGTGACGGTGGCGAATACCGTCACTAAAGGCCTTTTGTTTCAACTAATTAATAATGCCAATATCTTTTGCGACGGCTATACTACCGTCGCAAAAAACCTGGTTCTAATTTTTTTTGAGATAGTGTGGTGCCGTCTCAAAAAAAAAAAAAAAAAAAAAAAAACAATAAAATTATTAACAATATGAAAATTACGTGTATTAAATGAAAATAACTAAAAAAAAAATTGATAATTACAAAATAATATAAAAATTCTTGTATATAAATAAAAATTCATCCATAATTAAAGTATTCTTCCATTCATAACAACACATCAGTAAAATTATCCAACCACATAATGTTGCATAATACATACATAATGTTGTTCACAAATCCAAATAACGTAAATCAAAAATAAAAGTTTTTGTCATGATTCTTCCGTGGGTTACAAAAATAAAAGTTTGTCGCAATCTTCACACGCCTGCATTCCACAAGAAGCAAAATGCTACTCAGGATATATCTGAAAAGAAAAAATAAAAATAATTAATGACAATATAATTATGTGCTAATATTTTAATTACAAAAAAACATAAAAAATTAACTACTATATAATTACAAAGATAGTTAAGTAAATAATTTTGGCTAGACAGAAATCCGACCCTAACTCCCAAACCGGGAGCCTGATTCGAGCCCTGTCTTCTCCCACAAGTCTTTCATGCCTAAGCGGTCGTGTGTGCCAAGTTTCGTTCTAAACTGACGTCGTTTGGTGATTTTGGGATGTCAACACCTCAAATTCAAGTTTCTTAAGGAACTAGTTTGCCTAGACCGAAATACAGCTCTAACTCCCAAACCGGGAACTCGATTCGAGCCCTGTCTTCTCTTACAAGTCTTTTGTGCCTAGGCGGTCGTGTGTGCCAAGTTTCGTGCTAAACCGACCCCTTTTGGTGATTTTGGGGCGTCAACACCTCGAATTCAAGTTTCTTAAGGAACTTGTTTGCCTAGACCAAAATACGGCTCTAACTCCTAAATCAGGAACCCAATTTGAGTCCCGTCTTCTCCCACAAGTCTCTCGTGCCTAGGCGGTCGCGTGTGCCAAGTTTCGTGCCAATCCGACTCTGTTTGGTGATTTTGGAGCGTCAACACCTCGAATTCAAGTTTCTTAAGGAACTAGTTTGCGTAGACCAAAATCCGACCCTAACTCCCAAACCGGGAACTCGATTGGAGTCCCGTCTTCTCCCACAAGTCTCTTGTGCCTAGGCGGTCGTGTGTGCCAAGTTTCGTGCTAAAACGACCCATTTTGGTGATTTTGGGGCGTCAAAACCTCGAATTCAAGTTTCTTAAGGAACTTATTTGCCTAGAGTGATATTTGACTCTAACTCCCAAACCGGGAACCCGATTGGAGTCCCGTCTTCTCCCACAAGTCTTTCGTGCCTAGGCGGTCGTGTGTGCCAAGTTTCGTGCAAATCCGACCCCGTTTGGTGATTTTGGGGCGTCAACGCCTCAAATTCAAGTTTCTTAAGGAACTTGTTCGCCTAGAGTGATATCTGACTCTAACTCCCAAACCGATAACCCGATTCGAGCCCTATTTTCTCCCACAAGTCTCTTGTGCCTAGGCGGTCGTGTGTGCCAACTTTCGTGCTAAACCGACTCCTTTTGGTGATTTTGGGGCGTCAACACCTCGAATTCAAGTTTCTTAAGGAACTAGTTTGCCTTGACCAAACTACGGCTCCCAAATCGGGAACCCGATTGGAGTCCCGTTTTCTCCCACAAGTCTCTCATGTCTAGGCGGTTGTGTGTGCCGAGTTTTTTGCTAAACCGATCCCTTTTGGTGATTTTGGGGCGTCAACACCTTGAATTCAAGTTTCTTAAGGAATTAGTTTGCCTAGAGTGATATCCGACTCTAACTTCCAAACCGGGAACTCGATTGGAGTCCTGTCTTCTCCCACAAGTCTCTCGTGCCTAGGCAGTTGTGTTGCCAATTTTCGTGCCAATTCGACCCCGTTTGGTGATTTTGGGGCGTCAACACCTCGAATTCAAATTTCTTAAGGAACTTGTTTGCCTAGAGTGATATCCGACTCTAACTCCTAAACCGGGAACCCGATTCGAGCCCTGTCTTCTCCCACAAGTCTCTCGTGCCTAGGCGATCGTGTGTACCAAGTTTCATGCCAATCCGACCCCGTTTGGTGATTTTGAGGTGTCAACACCTCGAATTCAAGTTTCTTAAGGAACTAGTTTGCGTACACCGAAATACAGCTCTAACTCCCAAATCGGGAACCCGATTGGAGTCCCGCCTTCTCCCACAAGTCTCTCGTGCCTAGGCGGTTGTGTGTGCCAAGTTTCGTGCTAAACCGACGTCGTTTGGTGATTTTGGGGTGTCAACACCTCGAATTCAAGTTTTTTAAGGAATTAGTTTGCCTAGACCGAAATACAGCTCTAACTCCCAAGCCGGGGACCCGATTCGAGCACCGTTTTCTTACACAAGTCTCTCGTGCCTAGGCAGTCGTGTGTGCTAAGTTTCGTGCTAAACCGACCCATTTTGGTGATTTTGGGGCGTTAACATATCGAATTCAAGTTTCTTAAAGAACTAGTTTGCCTAGAGTGAAATCTGTCTCTAACTCCTAATCCGGGAACCCGATTCGAGCCCTGTCTTCTCCCACAAGTCTCTTGTGCCTAGGCGGTCGTGTGTGCCGAGTTTCGTGACAATCCGACCCTGTTTGGTAATTTTGGGGCGTCAATACCTCGAATTCAAGTTTCTTAATACAGCTCTAACTCCCAAACCGGGAACCCGATTGGAGTCTCGTCTTCTCCCACAAGTCTCTCGTGCCTAGGTGGTCGTGTGTGCCAAGTTTCGTGCCAATCCGACCCCGTTTGGTGATTTTGGGGCGTCAACACCTCGAATTTAAGTTTCTTAAGGAACTAGTTTGCGTAGACCGAAATACGGCTCTGACTCCCAAACCGGGAACCCGATTGGAGTCCCGTCATCTCGCACAAGTCTCTCATGCCTAGGCGGTCGTGTGTGCCAAGTTTCGTGCCAATCTGACCCCGTTTGGTGATTTTGGGGCGTCAACATCTCAAATTCAAGTTTCTTAAGGAACTTGTTTGCCTAGACCGAAATACGGCTCTAACTCCTAAATCGGGAACCCAATTCGAGTCCCGTCTTCTCCCACAAGTCTCTCGTGCCTAGGTGGTTGTGTGTGCCAAGTCTCGTGCCAATCCAACCCTGTTTGGTGATTTTGGGGCATCAACACCTCGAATTCAAGTTTCTTAAAGAACTAGTTTGCCTACACAGAAATACGGCTCTAATTCCCAAACCGGGAACCCGATTGGAGTCCCGTCTTCTCCCACAAGTCTCTCATGCCTAGGTGGTCGTGTGTGCCAAGTTTCGTGCCAATCCGACCGCGTTTGGTGATTTTGGGGCGTCAACACCTCGAATTCAAGTTTCTTAAGGAACTTGTTTGCCTAGAGTGATATCTGACTCTAACTCCCAAACCGGGAACCCGATTCGAGTCCCGTCTTCTCCCACAAGTCTCTTGTGCCTAGGCGGTCGTGTGTGTCAAGTTTCGTGCTAAACCAACCGCTTTTGCTGATTTTGGGGCGTCAACATCTCGAATTCGAATTTCTTAAAGAACTAGTTTGCCTAGAGTGAAATCCATCTCTAACTCCTAATCCAGGAACCCGATTTGAGTCCCGTCTTCTCCCACAAGTCTCTTAGCTTAGAACGCAAAGAATGTAAAGATACATTTTAGCTTAGAATGTAAAGATACATTTTATACCTGATCTTCTGGTGGTGGTGTATATGGATTCTCGTATTCTGCAGATTCCCTAAATGCCCGGTGGCCACTCGATGCATCAGGAGCCTATGATAGTCAATGCATAATGTGTTAATCATATTCGAATTTTATACATAATGTTGTGTGAAAATTTAACTATCAAACAATTTAATTTATATCGAACCTGTCTGTTGGGATCCACACTTGCCCCCTGTCACGACCCCATTCCGCCCCTAGTAGAATGGTGCCATGATGGCCAGTAATTCGAGATTACCAAAGGCCACTTCCAAAAATTCACACGCGAGTTAGAGTATAAATATGGGGCTTACAAATGCGGAAGCAATAAATTAAAAGCTAAGTAGTCCATAAGAGCAGTCCATAAGGTAGATGAAATGTCACACATCATTACATAGCTTTAATACAACAAATGAAGTATAAAAAAATACATCTTGACCAAAAGGCTTCTCAGCCATCAAATACAAAATACAATGAAGAACAACTAAGAAGCATGATCTTCAAGATGTTGCAAAACATAATCCAAAACACGTCGGCAAACATATCGGCAAAAGACATCTAGGCGTCGCCGCCGTCTTGCTCATCATCTACATATATATAGAGAGGGTGAGCTTAGATACTCAGTGAATGGTATAAATGATAAAGGGGTTTACATGAATGATATCCGAGATCTTTTAACGAAACAACACAAGGGATAAATCAAGTTCATCTATCAAATCTTTCAAAGCTTCAAGGGATGCTTACTAACATCAATATAATACAAGAGATGACATTCCGGACAAACAAACCCACGCGGTAAAACTGTCAGTGGCAAGGCAAGACAAGACAAGTGAGATCTCAAAACAATGGTGTCGTTGCATTATAGTCCCCGGACACTAAGGACTTGTGCTACAAATGCTTATAGTCCCCTAGCACATACGGACTTCCAAACTTTGTGCTACAAATGCTTATAGTCCCCTAGCACATACGGACTTCCTGAGAATGTCATCAGAACAAGATACAATATTTGATACGCAAAATAGGAATAATCATTCATGCTTGTGAGAAATTTCCGAACAAAGCAAAACAAGGTTTTATCAAAGCTTTATAACATATCTTTATTAAAATACCACTCACATAGTTCGTCGAACGTCGGGGTCAGGGCGAGTCCAAGTCCTACAAACACATGGCAAATCTATTGGATGCACTTTTTAAACAAGCTTCACATGCATACAAAATGACCTCGGCATTCGCCAAAACTAAATCAAATCAAAACAAACACTGTTTCTCATCTCGGGGAAACATGCTGGGTACCAACCAGGTCTTGGCCGAGGTTCCACACCTCCTTGCCGAGGTGAGGTCCCGTTGGCCACATGCAAGGGAAAATGAAGTCGGGAAAATCTGGGTTTTCCCTCTGCTCAAGAACATAAAGGACACGAACATGGAGAGTATGGAGGAAATGAATGCAAAGATCATAACTTATTATTATAAAATCTGAGATTGCATGCTATAAGTTTGAAAACATGGACCTGGATACCCATACTAGAGGATCTTACGAAAACAAACACAAAGACATGTAGCTTGTTGCAAACTTTCGGATCAAACGAGGCTTTTCCTCAAGAACACTTGAATTTCATATTCTCTTCCCAAAACCAACTTTAAATCAATGCATGGCATGCAAAACAGATTCGATCGTGCAATGCAGCTAGATGATCAATAAGAACAACAAGAGTAGATCAAGATTTTAACCTCAAATCAGGAATCTAACGGTTTGAACTCTTAGAATCAAGCTTGCAATTCACTTTCTCACTCTAAAACTCCTCCTTCTTCTCCTAGAGCTTCTCTCTCCTTAAGAACAAAGATATGGTACAAAATGATACATTTCTCTCTCTGCCGGCTGACTTAACACTCAGCTCGGACACGTGGCAATGGCTGGTTGGCTCAACTTGAAAAGGTGACTGATTGAAAAGACAAGACTATGACAAGGTGTGTTCAACAAGCTAGACGGCAAGGGACTCCGGCGAGTAATGACATCGGCTAATAACAAGACTTCGGCAAGCAAAGGGACAATGACCTCGGCTAGAAAGGTCAACACTTGGCCCAGCTGTGCCACACCTCGGCCTAGATGTGCCACACTTCGGTCTAGGTCATACCAGTCTAGGGCAAGATCACTTGGGTTCAAGGGTAACATCTTGGCCCAGATAGTACACATCTCGGCCATGGTGATGAATACCTCGGCCTAGATAATGATATCTCAGCCAATATGTCAGGGTGCGGGTGGAGGTCAACCAGAGAAATCCCAAGATGGTCCTAAGTGTAAGAGTATCAAAGGGGCGACCTAGGCTCAAGATGACCTCGGCTGGAACACACACACACCAATAAGGAACATAGCATTCAAGTAACACTTATGCAAGACAAGTCAAGATTTGAAATGCAAGCTTAATTAGAGCAAAATCATATAAAATGCATATGAGTACAGTTAGGGCAGTGTGAGGGTCATTACACCCCCTGTGACACAAAGGCCATCATCTCAGCTTTCAGCTACTGTAAATGTGTAGAGAACTCTGCTCGCATCTCCTCCCTCAGCTCCTTCCTTAACTCATCCCTTAGCTTTGCACGAACCTGCTGGGTGATCTGAACAATAGTCGATGGCTGGAGTGTTGACTGTGATGGCCCAGCACCATCTTTATACACTGCTCTCCGAGGCACAGTTCTCCCGTATGTGCGACAATATCCATGTCCGTCATGACCTATCAACTCATGGAAAATGGCATTCCTAGCCTCCAAAGTCCGACAATCCTTAGGTAGCATAGAGAGTTGGCCATTAAACTCATCCTGTATTGAATAAGACATACAAGTACATGCCAAATTAAGATGGTTGACACACAAAAAATAAAAAATAAACTTTAAATACAATCAAAGGTGTTTGGAAACTACCAAGGTCTGGATAACCTCTGAGTCATCTGCTCTACGTGTCATAAGCCAAACTTTTATCTTATTAGTAGACTCCCCCTTATTGGTCATCTATATTTTTTTAGAAATATGAAAATTAGAATCCAAATAATTTGCAAATATACAATGTTTATTTATATACAAAAATAAAACAATAAAATATAAATCTCATGCCATATTTGAGCGAAAGTAGTACGCCCTAGTTGCAATTTTCTATAATAGGTTCAACAAATGTAAGTATATAAATATGATTTTTATGTTTACATATCATGCATATAACTTATTTGTATACCTCAGCATCGGAAGTACGCCAATACTCCACAAGTTCTTCCCACTGGCTTGGCACAATGTGCAAAAGAACATCATCCTTCAGACTAGGATCAGAACTTCTAGGCTTGAAATACTTAGACTTAATCTTATTCTTATGATCCTTCCATATGCTGTTATAGTTTTTCATGCAGATTGGTTTGTACTTCTCTGGACATATATTCAAATTGTCCTATAAAACACAATTTCAAAGTTTAAATAAAAATAACACAATTTTGGAATTTAAATTTTTGGACAAAAATATACTTTTACCTTCAAAGTTTAAATAATAATGGCCCTTCTGATGGTGGTCGATGTGATGCCTCATCTGATGGTGGTGCCGCTGATGTCCTCTTACGTACCACATCGGACATCATGCGTAGGGGATGATCAGGCTTCCTTTTCCTTGCCATAATAATCTGCAAGTGCCGTGACATTAATTGACATTAGAAACGTACATAATGGTTTTGAATCAACTATAATATGACATTAATTGAACTAATACAATTACAAAGACAAAGTAAATTAAGAAACTGAACATTAACTACAACCTTGGCTTGAATTCAATTACTGATGTTTATTAAATATCAGTCTATTTCCACATCAAGTGTTTCTCCTTCTGCAGCTTCCCTCACCCAACCAACTTCTTCATCACGGAGCATTATGTTTTCTTCTAATTGTTGGCTCATATATGGCTCGATTTCTGGATCAGTCGAATTCATATCAAATAAACCTCTTTGAGACATCTTCACCATTACTTGCCAGTCTGGTTCTAACGGGTCTGCAACATACCAAAATTGCTCTGCTTGGGATGCCAAGATGAAAGGTTCATTGGTAATTCGATCATCTCAGTACAACAAATGATTGAAGTTGACCAATGTGAAATTGAAGACATCTTGTATCTTCCCGTGAATGTTGTCAATCCAATCACACTTAAACAACACATGCTTCTTCTTATTGGAATATCGAATCTCAACAATATCTGTCAATTGTCCATAATAGTACACAGACCCCACACGAGGATTCTTGTCTTTCCGACTAGCATAACTTATGGTATTTGCCTTCAAAGCTACACCACAATTTTGTGTGGCTCGACGGTCATCCATGGCCTTTACTCGATACCGAAACCCATTCATCATATACCCGTTGAACCTCCTTGCCAGGTTATGAGGACCATTTGCCAATACAATAATCTCTTTAGAAAATGTGACATCACTAGTCCTTTGCAAAGTTTGAACCTATTTTAAAAAATAAAAATTGTAAAATTTAAAATGTAGTTCGACTTAGGTAAATAGAATCTGTAGATTTAAATACATACATGTTCCTTGAACCAAATGCGAAAAGTTTCAAAATGTTCACGCCGAAGCTGATGATCGTCAACACGAGGCATTTTGACTTTAAGTTCTTCAAGGTGTTTGCTGTGTAGATTGAAATTTTATCAAAAAAACAAAATTTGGTTCAAAATTCAATGAAACATAATAAAATATTGAGTGAGTGACATAACTTACTTTATGAATGGTTGAACCGCGGATGTATTGAATAAGACATACCGATGAGTTTGTACCCAAGAAGTATTATCAAGATAAAAGCTTGTGATTTCACCAACAGCACGACCCAGATTATCATCACCACTGTAGTTCCTCACGGGTCGATTAGATTTGGTTTCCACATCATTGAGATATTGTGCGCAAAAATTCATGCATTCTTCCATAAGACATCCTTTAGCAATTGAACCTTCTGGATGAGCTCTATTACGCACATATTGTTTCAAAGTTAACTGCAAATGTAGGGGTTTTCTAATATTCATTTCTTATAAATCACGCCGAGCATTAACACCATCCTTCAATTTTCTTGCAACCCCTAATATTGTCCACAACACATGGTCACAAACATTCTTCTCTATATGCATCACATCGAGGTTGTGTCTTATTAGATTGTGCTCCCAATATGGCAGTTCATAGAAGATACTCTTTTTCTTCCAGCTATGGGTGCGATGTCCAGCTTTCTTCTCTACTTGTCTCCTATGCCTCTCCTTAAGGTCATCCTTCTTGTATTGGGTTAAAATACCCTCAGATTCTAATTGTAGCAGCATCTCAGTTCCAGACAACAATTTTGGTTTGAATCTGACTTCCTGACTACCATCAAATGATACTTTATCCTTTTGAAATTTATGGCCACTAGGTAAAAATCTGCGATGACCCAAGTATGATTGTTTCCTCAAAATAACAACATTAATTTCATTAAATCCATCAATATAAGCATGCATTGATATACAAAAGACCAACATTCATCTATTCATCATAGTTTCATTACAAAAGGTATTACATGTTAACAGCAAAAGCAAATGCCCTAAGGGCTTACAGCTTTCCAAGTTAACACTTGGTTACAAAAAGGAGAGTGCTAACTCATTTACACATTAAGCCCTTGGCTTGAATTTACATGTAATACATCAAAAGAAAGACAACAAAAAGATCTGCCCGCCTCTAGCCTCCCAAGCTAGGTCCTTGGAGGTGGCATGCTACCTGTACCTGAAAATGATGTTCCCATATAGGGTGAGCCACAGCCCAGTAGAAATACACTAAACCAACTATGAACAATGACTAAAAGATTAGCAGTTGATAGATGGCCAACACTAATACATCCACTTATATCACATTTCAATTACATGACTTACAAGTCTATGTTGCTTTTCATTTTCCATTTTCGATAGATAAGCATACTAGCTATGTCATCACATTGACCGATAAGCATATGAGCTATATCAACACCTCAGCAGATAAGTATAAGAACTATATCACACAACCGAAGGTAAGTGTGAGAGCTATATCTACTCTTCTCTAGACAAGAATATGAGCTGTATCTATACTTCTCAAAGATAAGCATATGAGTTGTACCTTCACTTCTCTAGACAAGCATATGAGCTGTATCTACGGAGTTCATCCCCCATCTCCTCCCAACACTATCCGGTTTAGAGGTACATCCCCCATCTTCTCCTAAACCGCGGAGTACATCCCCCATCTCCTCCTCTACACATAATGCATATAAACACATAAGTTCTATACACAATCAATCAATACATAAAATTAATATATTCTAACAATCGTAATACTCTTATGACACATTCCGTTGATTAGTTTTCGTTTGCCTAATCATCATGCATTGTCTACAACAATCACGACTATCCTCCACCGATAGCCCAAAGCAGTTATTTCTAAACAGAAAATAAATGCGCAAATGGATATTAAATCAACATTTCAATTCGGTGAGTGATAAGTAATTCAACTACACCCCTTATTCCCATATACTCCCAATCTCAACATTTCCACTTCATTTCCTCATTTCTCACAATTAATTATACCAATTAATTAATCAATGTAATTAGGGCATTTTCCATAATTAACATTTCAACCCTTAAGGTTCCATTTCCATCAATGTTTCCACATTAATCCCACTTTTCTATGCTAAACATGCAAATATGTTTATTATAAACAAAACCCCAACCTTTGTTAAAATTACACAAAAGCCCCAAAGTTCTCAAAATTACCCAACATCCCCCAACATATCAAAATGCTAAAATTTAAAGAGAAGATCCATAGAGAGGAGTAGGATATCCCTACCTCAAAAGATGAGCTCCAACGGAGATGAAGACCAAAATCAAAATGCTCCAAATCCTGAAATTTTTAGATTAAAAGATAGCCCTCGACGATCAACAACCTTTTTGTAAAGGCCAAAGGTGAGCAAACCACTCATACTAGATTAATACCTAGAGAGAATGTAGAGTTCTAGAGTGAGAAGCTCAACAATGGTGTTTTTGGAAAAGTAGGAGAGAGAAGAGAAAGTGAAAAAGTGATTTAAAATGCCCAGCCACTCTCAGTTATACGACAGGTCCGCTCGAGCGGAGAACACACCGCTCGAGCGTAAAGACACAGAAAACATGGTCCGCTCGAGCGCAATAAGTCCCGCTCGAGCTCTAAGACACAAAAATAAAGTTCGCCCGCTCGAGCGTGAAATCCAGTCTGCTCGAGCGTGAATCTCCCCCTCCCAGAACTTTTACCAGAAATGTACTGTCCGCTCGAGCGCTAACAATCCCGCTCGAGCGCTACCCGCTCGAGTGCAGAAATCACACCTGCAGAAGTTTTGCAGGGGCACGAGATACTGGAAGTATGCAATCTCCGCTCGAGCGCTCAAAGGCCCGCTCGAGCGGAAAGACCAAAATACCAAAAAAGAAGAATTTAAACCAAGACTCAATCCACCCACTCGAGACAAGTCCAACATATCCTAAAATTCAAACAAATGACATTAAAGGATGACAACAAGGTAGACACAACTACCAACTCCACGAAACCGAGTCCGGAATACAACTGTACAGTAAAGGGAATACCGGGATCGCTATAGTTCGTAGTTGGTTTACAATATGTTCATCAATTTGAAACTAACCAATGTTGGACAGGTCATAGTAATAAGTTAAGGGTGCATTAGTCTGTCAGAATCTTTGAAGTAAGTCCTCACTTATTTTGAGCTAATATGCTCTTATATATATAGCACATTATAATATATTTCTCCATTAAACACTCTTGCTTGACTCAAAGATGAATTTTGAAGTATGCTAATTCAACTGTTTGTTACTTCATAGCAACAAGCAAGCAATGTGCACATCATTTCTTTCTTCACTAGCATGTGACACACACATATTTCAAGACTTGCTAGTTCTATTATCCCTTTCATTTTATCTACAAAAATCATTCGTTTGCAAGAGTTTCGGAAATTAACATTCAAGAAAAAAAAGTTTCAAACGGATTTATTAAAACTAGTGTAAATTTTGATAGCATCTCAATGTCAATGCAAATAATTAAGGAAAGTTACCTATTTGCACCAATCCAAGTAGCTAAGTCGTTGTCCATCCATTCATCCCTCACCCTTCCAAAAAGTTCTATTAGAGCATCCCTATTCTCAGCCCATGCTTCCAGAATAACAGGTTTTATCTTTGACCAGTTCTCCAATATTCCCTCAACTGTGAGTCCTTCTGCAGCCTTACATATCAAACCACAACAGTCAAGTCCAGAACAATTTGAAAGAAGTGAATATAAATATCCCAAATTGATCTTTATTTTTTATTTAAATTTTTTTTGTTTTAATCTGTGCTAATCAATTCAACTAACAAAATACAAGTTACAAGTGACTGAGTACACACCGATGATTTGCGAATAGAAGGAACTCTTATCTCGAACAGCAACCTTACAATCAATAGGTTTTCATATCCAGTTTCTATCACAGGTCGCACCTGCCACAATATGGGAAGATGATTATTCTAAAAATAACTGATATGTTGGAGCTTTTTTTTCTCTGTCTCAACTTTCAGCATAAATTATCTCTAAATATAAGTCCACTGTTTTTTATCATTGATCTTTCAACTAAGAAGTAATTGAGACATCCATTAGAAACAGCAAATGGTATGTAAATAAGATTTTATCAAGCTAAATCATATGTCATAAATAACTTAACAAATGTAAGCAAATGTGATCACAGGTTGGAGATTCAACTAATGCAAATTTGTTTTTATCAGTAATTAAACATCTTTTTGTTTAATTAGGAATTTGGGAAGAGAACAAGAGAACAAGAGAAAATACCTATGTTTGGTAGCTAAACCTGCTAGTTGTAAATTTGTGAACTGGTACCACTTATGTGCTGTTATATAGATATGGCTTTAATAAGTTCTTTTCTTTTGTTGTGGTTGTGGTTTGGCAGCGGGTTTACTTTTATTCATCTCTTCAAAATAAAAGACCCGTCATCTTTTAGTTGTAAATACCTTTAGTTACAAATACCTTTACTTTTATTCATCTTTTAGTTGTAAATACCTTCCACAATCTTGTTCATCTCTTCAAAATACCCGTCATGACTAACTATCAATAGAGTTTCACCAATCCCAACTACTTGAGAAAGGCTATCAACAACTACTCGGAGATATTGGGGCGATTGTGAACATATAGAACAATTGTTATATGATCCTTGGCTAGCCAGGGAAATAAATCCAAGTTTCTTGGGGGCCACTGATTTTTCTTTTCCAACAAAATTGACAATTCATTCTGTTTGGGGATGAGTTTTCTTCTAAATTGGGAATGGGTGTTAGTCGGTTCAATATTCTAATCAATTTCATTCGAATATCGGGTCACTATATGTGAAACCATATTCGTCTGAAGGAGAAAAAGAATTAGAACAACCCCTAACAAATTAATCAGAACCACAGACAACATACGGCGAAAAGCCGCATCTTTGATTCGGGATTTCTTGTTGGAAGCCATAAATCAACAGCACATAAAACATCAAAAAGGTTTCATGGTAGTTATAGTTACAACATTTACAGCTTCTGAATCCAAAAGAGAAGCCACTATTCCTCCAAATCAGAAGAAATAAAAAACTTGGTAACAGTTTACCAACCAAACATCAAAATCTGCAGGAACCTAGTTGTGAACAAGATAAATTAGAAAGAGGCTAAGCATTAATAACCTCAAAAATGGTCTTCAGAGTGAAATTGAATAATCCAGACTTTCAGATAAAAATCAAAATTTTGATAACAGTTTTACTAGTCAAACATCAAAATCTAGAGGAACCCAGTTGAGAACAAGACAAATCAAAAAGAGGGTGAGAATTAATAACCTCAAAAATGGTCTTCAGAGTCAGATTGAAGCATCCAAACTTTCAGAACATGACCATAAGACCACCCCTTGAACTGAACCAAAGCTCTCTGGAATCAAGGTTGTGGAGTCAACACAACAAAACCCATCAATGAATTGCCTAAAAACACTAGGGTTTTTGCCAATATCGGAGCTAGTAGGCAAAAACCCAATGTGAATTGAAACCAATTCTCAAATGGGTAGTCAAGAGATGTGTAATTTGAGGATCAGATTGGTCCTAAACATGGAAATGTATGAGATCAACAGACTATAGTGAGCATTGCATGGTAGACGGAGTTGTTGAAGAGGACAAACCGAATAATAATTTTGAAACGCTGATGCTCTGTCTTGCCTCGTCACTCGTCGTTCACAGTCGCTACTGCTCGTCACTCCGGCGAAGGTCGTCGTTCACCCTCGTCACTCTGCGAAGGTTGTCGTTCACCCTCATTCACTCCGGCAATGCTGAATGATTTTGATTTGAGGATTTTGGGGATTTTGGTTCTAATAGTTGGATCAATGGATTGGGCAACAGTACATTAGGTTGGGATTTTGGGGATTTTGCTTTGGTGATTTTAGGGATTTTGGTTTCAGATGGATTTTGATTTGAGGATTTTGGGGATTTTAGGGACTTTGGGACACATGACCTGCGAGCGGGATAGAAAATGAGCGGGATATCAAATATTTATTTTTTTGCGACGGCATAATTCAACCGTCACAAATGATACATAATAACAAAGGAAAATGACGCTGTTTTACCCATAGTTTTTTGCGATGGGCTTCTACCATCACAGATGGTCCACCATTTGCGACAGTAACTTCTTACCGTCGCTAAATAATACCATTTGCGACAGTATACCGTGCATCGCAAATGTTCATGCATTTTTCTTTTACAATCATTAGCGACGGAGGTTAGCCCCATCGCAAAAGGCCATTTTTCTCGACGACAGATACACGCTGTCGCAAAAAACTTTTTTGGTGACGGCAACTATGTTGCGTCGCAAAAAAACCATCTTTTGCGACGGCAGTTACCCCGTCGCAAAAACCTCCGTGTTATTTGCCAGGTTTTCTTGTAGTGGTGGGTCCACATGGTAGAGTTAGGTTTCTTACAGACGGTGCCATTTATGCGGACCACCCATTGCCGTAGCACACTAAGATATTGTCCGCTTTGTATTACGAGACTCGCACAATTTTGTTCTTTTTTCATTAGAAAAGACCTCTTAGAATTTTGTGTATAACACACTTATAAGGTGGGTCAAGAGTTCCTAGCGGATTGATGTAGGACGTATTCGGACTCCACACAAAATAATTGCTAAAATAAAACTCTTGAAAAAAAAGAGAGGAGAAATTGACAATCCAAATGATGAAACTTGGTCAAAATTTGGCTTTAGGTTAGAGCAGTGGATGTAAGTTTTCGCATTTGGCAACTTCCAATTGAACAAAGGCTTTTTCCGTAGTAACAGTGTTGACCCAAACCTCTGGCTGCGTCATTGTTCACCGTTTGAAGGATAAATAAATAAATGGCTTTTGAATTTTGAGAATGAAACAGGCAATATTTCAAGGAAAAAGATCTGGACCCCCTTTCCCCCCCAGCCCCACCCCCTTGACCCCCTCTCTCTTTCATTGGTCAGATTTTCTTTTTTTGTTTTGTTTTTTTTCTTCTCCTCCAATCACCACCCGTCACGTGTGTGTGGAGGTGGTGGGGGTGGTGATTGGAAAGGGTCTCTATCAAAATCCATATTTCAAATGCGTTGTACTCACACCTATATTATTACGATTTAAAATCTTAATGCATTTTTCTTAATTTTTGAAATTTAAATATAAAGATACACATGTCAATAAATTATTAGTCATCGGTTATTTGATTATAATATGGTAGTTTATTTAACATTTAAGTGTTGTTTATTTCGACGTAACATTAAAAAAATATTTTAAAAAATTAATTTTTGCAGAAAAAAAAAAAAGTGAATCTCAACTAAGCATGAAAAATGTGAATCACCCCCACCAGCAACTTTACTCATATGGATAGGATATCCCGTCGTTAAATAATGAGACTTTTTAGCGTTCGTGTGTTGGATCCACTGCACTAACCAACCACCGTCCGAATTAATCAAAGGAAAAGCATGAAAATTAATTAGATAGAAAAGATGGAGAGATTTTAACATAAGATCTCAAGGTTAATTAAAAAGGTTTTTATTAACATGTGTCTTAAAACTTTGTTTGATTAGAAAGAAATAATTATGAAAAATGAAAATGAAAGAACATAAAGTGAAAAAAAAAGAAAAGAAAATGAAAAGAAAATATATTTTCTTGTATGAATTTGATTACGATGAAAAGTTTGTAAGAAAATAAGAATTCTAATTATAAGTAATTATTTTATAACAAATTTAAATTTTCTAATATTTTTTTTCTTTTTTTTTAAAACTTTTTTTTGCAAGATATTGAAACTTAGTTACCACGCTATTATGAGTTGTAAAAAAAAAAAAATTATTTTTTTTATAACTTCCACTATTTTCATACTAAACAAACTTAGAAAAATTTGATTATGATGAAAAGTTTGGTAAGAAAATAAAAATTCTAATTATAAGTAATTACTTTGTAACAAATTTAAATTTTCTAAGTAATTTCTTTCTTTCTTTCTTTTTTTATTTTTTTTTTATTTTTTTTTTATGAAAGTAGTGGAAGTTATAGCATGGTGACTAAGTTTCAGTTTCTTGCAAAAAAAAAAAAAAAAAAAAAAAGAAAGAAAGAAAGAAAAGAAAAAGAAAATATTAGAAAATTTAAATTTGTTATAAAGTGTAGGAGTCGGATAATTGGAATAATCAGAAGTGTACTCTAGAAGATAGATATTACACAGCTCTGCCATGCACGATAAGGATGCCGAATATAATAGATAGGATAATGAGTGACAAGTGGACCTTGCCATGAGGCCCAAGAAACAGGTATAAATAAAGGAACAACAGACCAAGAAAGGTATGTGGGAAGTATTATGCTTAACTTAGGATACAAGCATTCTTGAGTGTAGAGATTGACTTGTCCGTCGGAGTGCTAATTCCGGCACCCCCGACCGGAGTGTTTATCCCATTTCAGGTGACTATCAGCGGATCTCGAGCGCTCCCCAAGATCAGAAGAGTATTTCCAAACCACTTCTCCACAATTGGCGCCGTCTGTGAGAATACTCAAGCACATCCATGGCGAGCGTGACGGAAGATCCTCCGACAGTCACTGTCGACCCTATACCGCAAGATGAAACCACTCCAACAAACTTGCTTGGAACAGAGACTATCGCCGCAAGACGTGCCTTGAATTTCGCCTCACCCTCGACTTCGGAGCACGAGACAATGCAGGCGATCATGGAACAAGCAAAGCAAAATGAACAGAGGTTAGAGAACATGATCGCTGATAACGAACGTCTTCGTGAAGATTTGGCCTTGTAAATGGCAAAGTCCAAGCAAGCTGCGCACCTAAATCCGGAACGATCTCCGAAGGCAAGTGGTCGACAACCTCGAGCATGACAAGACACTGATAGCGACTCCGACTCATTATCCCCAGAGCCCAGGAAGAAGGGACGACGTGAAGCCACCAGTTCTTCCGAAGAAAGTCCCCGTACAATGCATAAGCGAAGAAGGAACAGTTCGGACGAAGACCAACACGATCCCTTCGTATGACGGATTACAAAGGCTGCGCTACCCAAGAAATTCAAAGCACCGTCGTTCACCTTGTACGACGGCAAATCAGACCCCACCGACCACATCTGCCACTATAAGCAGCCCATGACATTGCATACAGACGACGAGGCCCTCATATGCCGAATATTTCCCAGCAGTTTGGGACCATTAGCTGTCAGGTGGTATTATAAATTGGAGCTGGCTTCGATTAAAACCTTCCACCAACTACAGAAATCCTTCAAGGCCAGATTCATCACCAACGAAGTCCAGCCGAAGCAAGCCGACTCTCTCTGGGCAATGCAAATCCTGCCAGGAGAAACACTAAGAGCATATTCAGCGCGATATTGGGAATGCTTTAATCTTGTTGATGACGCTTGCAACGACTCCATGGCCATCACCGCCTTCAAAATGGGATTACACCCAGATAGTGCCCTCCGTAGTTCCTTGACTAGAAGACCCCCCAAAACAGTTTGGGGGTTGATGAAGAAAGTAGAGGAATATTGCAAAGTGGAAGATGACGCCTTGAGGGTTAAAGCCGGACACGTGGCCAACAAAACGGCCCCTCTCGAAATCGCTTAGCCAATAAGTTCCGCACCACCTCAGAGCCCTGAACCACGACAGCGGGCTAAACGAGACAAGAGACGGGATTCTCGCCAATCCAGCGATCAATGCTCACACCAAGCAAATGAGCAACTGCAGGTCGATAGCAGGTGCACAAAGCGCGCCGACAAGAAATATACGGAGCTGTCAGAGCCAATCAACTCGATTATGTCCAAAATCAAAAATCTTCCGTTCTTCAAAGGGCCGTCCAAGATGGTGGGACCTCCTGACATGAGAAGGCGAGACAGGCGTTGTGAATATCACAAAGATCACGGTCGTGACACGGACAGTTGCTATGCCTTGAAAGACCACCTTGAGGAATTGGTGCAAGATGGTCGGCTCCAGCAACACGTCCAGAAGAGCACAATCAAAACTGTCGCCCTTCGGCAGGAGTCACCTCCCCCTCGACGTTATACATATGATATACAGCCTTCCAACGCCACGTACCATACACGTAATTCATTCAATCCACCAGAAGCAACGCACACAAACGAAACAAACCCACGAAGCTCCGAGCATTAACTTCGACGATTCCTATCTTATCGGCATAACGCTCCCCCATATTGATCCATTGGTCATTGAACTACACGTGAACCGATTTACCGTTGAATGCGTCCTCATAGACCAGGGGAGCACTTCGGAGGTCATGTATTACAAGACCTTCATCAAACTCGGCTTCAACGAATCAGACCTATCTCCAGTTCCTCATCTATTATTCGGCTTCAACGCAAATCCTGAGTACCCGTTGGAGAAAATCACATTACTCGTTCGGGCGGGCTCCCAAACAGTAGATGTGGAATTCTTGGTCGTCAAGCTCCTTTCGCCGTATAACCTCATTATGGGGCGAACTTGGTTGCATACTATTCAGGCCGTGCCAAGCATCTATCATCAGCTGCTACACTTCCCGACCGAACACGGCGTTGAGCAAATTCGAGGTTCCCGGCAATCCGCACAAGCAGGCTATCTCCTTTTTGGAAAGACACCAACGGAGATGTAGGTCAACTCCACTGAAGTGTCGAATCGTGAGAGTCTCGATGATGTCGGATGGCTCCCTGACGAAAAGCCACGGAAGCTCTAGGCGATACCAGCAGCAGCTTCCCAAGACGTATGCTTAACGTGTCCAGCTGTGCTGCTTCACGCCGGGAAAGTTGCTCCTGAAGGTATTTCTGGATGATAGGAGGCCGGTTGATGGAAAATTAGGCACGCGACCCTGCTCCTAACGCACTTGCGCAAATTCTATCATCAAACCCGACCTGTGGGGAATGATATTGGTTCTGAATGGCTCACCATATACACTTCCTACTTCTGTAATGCAAAGATTCCTATTTACTTACTGTGCAATCCAGTTCAAAAGTGTTCCAAATAGTCTCCAGATTTGGAGCCCGATAGGCGCATGACGTCTTTGGGCCGATAAAGCCTCCGGATTCGGAGCCCTTTTGTGGATGTCACGATTGGCCACATAAAGTCTCCGGATTCGGAGCCCCATCGGCGCATGACGTCTTTGGGCCGATAAAGCCTCCGGATTCAGAGCGCCCTTCGTAGATGTCATGATTGGCCAAATCAAGTCTCCGGATCCGGAGCCCCATCGGCGCATGACGTCTTTGGGCCGATAAAGCCTCCGGATTTGGAGCGCCCTTCGTGGATGTCACGATTGGCCAAATCAAGTCTCCGGATTCGGAGCCCCATCGGCGCATGACGTCTTTGGGCCGAAAAAGCCTCCGGATTCGGAGTGCCCTTCGTGGATGTCACGATTGGCCACATAAAGTCTCTGGATTTGGAGCCCCATTGGCGTATGATGTCTTTGGGCCGATAAAGCCTCCGGATTCGGAGCGCTCTTCGTGGATGTCACGATTGGCCAAATCAAGTCTTCGAATCCGGAGCCCCATTGGCGCATGACGTCTTTGGGCCGATAAAGCCTCCGGATTCGGAGCGCCCTTCGTGGATGTCACGATTGGCCAAATCAAGTCTCTGGATTCGGAGCCCCATCGGTGCATGACGTCTTTGGGCCGAAAAAGCCTCCAGATTTGGAGCGCCCTTCGTGGATGTCACGATTGGCCAGTTCAAGTCTCCGAATTCGGACCCCCATCGGCACATGACGTCTTTGGGCCGATAAAGCCTCCGAATTCGGAGCGCCCTTCGTGGATGTCACGATCGGCCAAATAAAGTCTCCGGATTCGGAGCCCCATCGGCGCATGACGTCTTCAGGCTGATAAAGCCTCCAAATTCGGCTGGCCAAATAGTGCCATCGAGCGACGCCCAAGGGCCAAGTAGTGTTCCGAATTCGGAGCGCCTTTTAGAATGAAAACATTTACACATCGAAGTAGGGATATGTAGGTTGAACCAGTACAACAGCATGAACAAGACAAAACATTCCAGCATTCAAAATAAGATGCTTAATTCAGCATACAAAGATTCAGAATGAGATAAACTTTTAGAATGAAACATTTTTATTCGATCAAACAGTAATTACAAAAAAACACAATCTGCGTTCAAAGCATTACAATGTCTATACGACATCGCGTTGGTACAAGCAACAGCCCCGAATCAACGCCCGCTGATTAGAGAGCACCCGCAACTTGAAATGCTTTGATTTGACCGCGCTTGAATCCACGATTCACAACGACGATATAATCACCCTTGAGGTGGGGACCGTTGACACCATAGACAATGTCAAGGCCAAGATCCAAGACAAGAAAGGAATTTCCCACGAAAGCAGTAATGCTCAATGGTCGCGGCGCTACGTCGGCCTCATTTCTTAGTCGCGATTGCGGAGAGCTTCGCCTTTGCTATTTCTCCCTTCGAGGTGATCTGCTTTGACGACTTAGAGGCTGACTTTTTTCCCGTTTTTTCAACGCCCTACCTCCCACGTGAATGGGTTCTCTACTGCGATTCATTGCAATGTCAATCTCAGCCAGAGTCCGAGCTTCTCTTCTGCTGCTGAAGAAAAACTCCATTCGACATTCACACTTATCTAACCCTACGCAACAAAATCATTTTAAATCGAGTCTGAGCACAGAAAGCAAAGTCACTGGAGTGAAAAGTCCGAGGCGATTTATTTCTAAAATCCTTGCAGTGGCCCTGAGCCGATTTCATTAACATTGAATTCCAAAAGACGGACGCCGAGCGATATTGGCCGTAGCCACTCCATGTACCAATCTTTGGCCTTTTTGTTTTTGGAGTTAAAATGGCCTAATTATATAAACGGTAATTATAGATTGGCTGACTGTCTTCTGAGTCGGAGTCCCTGGTGCATGGCACATTTGGGCCTGATAAGCTTCTGAATTCGGAACCTCATCGACGCAATTGACCTTGCGTGACATGCCAAAAATATATTTAGCAAAGAATGCTCATGACAGGCCGGCATGTAACCGTTCGGAATTAAAGCACCTAGTTGATTCGAGCTGGTAAATGTTTATACAATGAAATGCATGCAAACACGTGTGTGCCGAATGAAATTTACAAAGAAACATTTAAAATAGAACATTTTATTCAATCATGCAATAATTACATAGTTATGAACGCGATTTGCATTCGAACGTTACATTGAATATTTTTATATGGCGTCGCCCTCATCCTCACTCTGCTCGACTTCAAAGGCGGAAAATGGAAAATGGTTACGTTGGTACAGTGGCGATGCCAAATCGACCCCCACTGCTCGGAGAGCTTCCTCGGCCTAAAGCGCCTTAATCCAACCATGCTTAAATCCACGATTTTCGCATCGGCAAACTTCCTCGGCAAGCTTTTCGTTGGTCTTCTGTATCCCTCCTTTCCGGCCATCGTGGAAGCCTTTTTCATAGGCATTCCCCTTCGTGGATTCCATCGCGAACATGCTCGCCGTATCGCGATCGGCGAGCACGGTACTAATAAGCTGCTGGGTGACCCTTTCTTCCACGATTGGGTTAGCCTATCCGACGGGTTGTGCCTGAACGGCCTTGACCTTCCTTAGCTCACGCTCGGCCGCTTCTACGCGAGCCTCCAAACTTCGGATGCGTTCATCATTCTTCTCTATTTCTCGGCGGGAAGCACGGAGACGCATGCCGATTTCGTAAGCGGTATAGAGCCCCTTCACGGCACCGTGAATGCCTTCACGAAACACTTCGAAGTCCTGTCGACCTACCATCGACTGCTGGACCTCGGGAGGAAAAATCTGTCGAGCAAATTCGACTGCCACACTTGAATCTCGAACGATCGAGTCCGCTTTTGTCATGGGCCTATTCCCCACAAAGACTGCAAAACTCAATGGGAGTGGGTTCTCACCGGGCTTCCTTCCAGAACGGGGTTGCGGGGATTTGCCCTGTGGCTCCTTGTCCTTCCTGGGCGACCTACTTCGACGACGAGGAGATTGACGCCTTTCCCGATCCCTCGAAATCCTACCTCCCGAGCGTGAAGGTTCGCCACTTTGATTCATGTCTCCTCCCAGCTCAGCTAGCGTCCTCGCTTCCCTTTTGCTGTTAAAGAAGAGTCTATTCGTCATTCGCACTTGTTTATCCTTCGTCAAAGACCTGGACTGAGTTGCTCACTAAGCACTTAAATAGGACCTTCATTCATTGATTCCCTACGAGGGCAGCGCCTCCAAGGCCATCTCATTAATATCGAAACCTCAACAGCCCGAGGCCGACCGAGTCGTGCCCCCATCAAATATTGATATAGGCAGTCTTAACTTCCGCAAGGGCAAATTCATGAAGCAGCTGGGGCAAGGGCAGATTCATCAATCTATTCGGCTTGAGTGCCGCAGCCGCTTCTTGAATACACTCATCAATATTGTATTATTCGGCGTTTCAAATTCATGAATCAGCTGGGGCAAGGGCAGATTCATCAATCTATTCGGCTTGAGTGCCGCAGCCGCTTCATGAATACACTCATCAATATTGTACTATTTGGAGTTTCAAATTCATGAACCAGCTGGGGCAAGAGCAGATTCATCAATCTATTCGGCTTGAGTGTCGTAGCCGCTTCACGAATACACTCATCAATATTGTACTATTCGGCATTTCAAATTCATGAACTAGCTGGGGCAAGGGCAGATTCATCAATCTATTCGGCTTGAGTGTCGCAGCCGCTTCACAAATACACTCATCAATATTGTACTATTTGGCGTTTCAAATTCATGAACCAGCTGGGGCAAGGGTAGATTCATCAATCTATTCGGCTTGAGTGCCGCAGCCGCAGCCGCTTCATGAATCGATTTATTAGTCTTATTTGGCACAAAGAGTCGATTTGTTCGGATAAATTGAGATTAAGCTAATATAATGGCCAAGATGTTATAGCGATCCCGGGTTTACCCTTGTTGTACAGTGATCCGGACTTGTGTCCGTGGATGTTAGTAGTTGGTTATTATCTTGTTTACATCCTTTCCTACTTTGTATTTGAGTTATAGGATGTGTTGGGCAGGTCTGTTACAGGTTGGTTGTGTCTGGGAGCCAAGTGTTGCTGTCTAGAATTTTGGGCCTTCGCTCGAGTGAGGGTTTGGTCGCTCGAGCGAGGGGTATGTTTTGTGTCTGGTGGGTCGAGCCAGAGTGACTTCGCTCGAACGAGCGATTGCGTCTGGTTCAGATGCTGAGAGTTGCATTTTTTGGCTCGAGCGAGCTTTCTTCGCTCGAGCGATCTGGTTTGTCTTCGCTCGAGCGAGCGTTCCGTCGCTCGAGCGTGCGTCTGGTTGCAGACCTGATGGTTCGAGTTTTTGGCTCGAGCGAGCTTTTCTTAGCTCGAGCGAGCTTCTAAGTTTTTGGCTCGAGCGAGACCTTTTTGGCTCGAGCGAGAGTTTCTGTGTCTGGTCGCTCGAGCGACCAAGTCTTTGCTCGAGCGAACCTGTTTATATCAGTTAGCAGCCGAGATGAACTTCACTTTTTCAAAACTTTTTCATCTTCAAACCCTAGATCTGAGACCCTCTCTCTCTAGACTTGTCTTCTCTCTAAGAAATCATCTCTTTTTAGTGTGAATCTACCCTAGGTGCTTTGTTAAAAAGATAGAGGGTGACTTGGGCTTCGATTTAATCTGAAAATCTTTGGATTTGGAGCACGTTGGTTGTTGGGTCTTCATCTTCTTTTGAGCTCAAACTTTGAGGTAGGGATATCCTACTCCTCTTTATGGATTTTGTCTTTAAATTTTAGCATTTTGATATGTTGGGTGTTGTTGGGTAATTTTGAGAAACCTTGGGTCTTTTGTGTAATTTTACAAAAGTTAGCGGTTTTGTTCATAATGAACCTAGAGGCATGTTTGGTTTAGAGACATGGAATAAATGTTGAAACATCGATGAGAGTGGAACCTTAGGGTTGTTTTGTTAATTATGGGAATTTGCCCTAATTGTTTTAATTAATTAATGCATATAATTAATTAAAGAAAATGAGGAATTGAATTGGAAATGTTGAGATTGGAAGTGTATGGGATTAAAGGGTGTAGTTGAATTACTTATCACTCACCGAATTGAAATGTTGATATATTATCCGTTTTGTGCATTTATCTTCTGTTTAGAAATAATTGCTTTGGGCTATCGGTGGAGGATAGTCTTGATTGTTGTAGGCAATGCATGATGATTAGGCAAACAAAAACTAATCAATGGAATGTGTCATGGGACTTGACGGTTGATAGAATACATTAACTTTATGTATTGGTTGATTGTATGTAGAACCTATGTGTTTATATACATTGTGTGTAGAGGAGGAGATGGGGGATGTACTCCGCGGTTCAAGGGAAGATAGGGGATGTACCTCTAAACCGGATAGTGTTGGGAGGATATAGGGGATGAACTTCGTAGATATAGCTCATATGCTTGTCTAGAGAAGAGTAGATATAGCTCATATGCTTATCTTTGGTTGCATGATATAGTTCTTATACTTATCTGTCGAGATGTGATATAGCTAATATGCTTATCTACAGAAAATGAGAAAATGAAAAGTAATATGGACTTGTATGTCATATAACTGTAATGTGATATAAGTGGGTGTATCAGGGTTGACCATTTATCTACTACTAATCTTTTAGTCATTGTTCATGACTGGTTTAGTGTATTTCTACTGGGCTGTGGCTCACCCTATATGGGAACATCATTTTCAGGTACAGGTAGCATGCCACCTCCAAGGACATAGCTTGGGAGGCTAGAGGCGGGCAGATCTTTTGTTGTCTTTCTTTTGATGTATTACATGTAAATTCAAGCCAAGGGCTTAATGTGTAAATGAGTTAGCACTCTCTTTTTGTAACCACGTGTTAACTTGGAAAGCTGTAAGCCCTTAGGGCATTTGCTTTTGTTGTTAACATGTAATACCTTTTGTATTGAAACTATGATGAATGTTAGTCTTTTGTATATCAATGCATGTTTATATTGATGGGTTTAAGGTTGTTATTTTGAGGGCGTTACAATTACACTGTTACCCAAAGTAGTGGAAGGCAAAACCCTTCATTAATATCAAAAACTGCGTACAAGTAACAGTGAAACGGGAATGAAATTTTCATTAATAAATTGAGCTCAGATAGTAACTAATTTATACATGAAAATTACCTTGAATCCACTAAACAAAAATGTACATTGAAATTAAAGATACCAAATAAAACTAGAATGTCTCCCAGATCAATCCTCGGGATCAGGCTCAAGTGGCTCAATGTCCACTTGCTCGTATGGAATTGGCAAGGCCAATGTAACTCCAGTGGCAACAAGGGCTTTGAGCCACCCATGTTTGAATCATCGATTCTCGAATTTGGGGGCCTCATCTATGTATTCCTTCAAGGCGGCGCTCTTCCCAGCTTCTAGTGCCGTAGAAGCTACAGATTCGGCTTTTTCCTTGGCCGCCTTCAATTCTTCTAACTCGGCCTCTGCCTTGGAAAGCGTCTTCTGGGCTAACTTGAGTGACTCCTGGCTCGCGTTCGCCCTATCCTCGGCTTCGGATCTGAGCTGGTCAGCAGTCCGAGCTCTCTCCTTTTCAGCTTCGGCTTGAGCACTTTCCATTGTGGCCTTCATCGCCTCGAACTCGGCCCTGCTTCTTTCACCTTCAGCTTCAAACTTTAAGCGGCCAATTCTTTCAATGGCATCATGCTGCCGGCGGCCTAGTTCGGCTATCCTTCCAACCGTCTGCAAAACAAGTTTGGATCACCATATCAAGCAACATCGTATGCAAACCAAACCAAACGAGCAAAAAAGAAAAAAATCATATACATACCAGAAGGGCCGACTGGGCAGCGACCGCTTTAGCTACCAAATCCGGCTCTTCTCGAAAGGTGGCCTTGTCAGCCGGTAGCGAAACCGAGGCGGCCAAGCTCAATGCCACGGCTGGATCCTTCACGGCAGATGCGTTAGAGGGGATTGGCGTGTCTTTGATCTTTGGTTGAACAACGAAGGGGACAACTATGTCGGATTCCTCCAAGCGAGGCCGTTTGTTAGCAGGGCTATCCTTTGAGCCGGCCTCTCCCTTGGCAGAACATTTTTTGCCCCGCTCTTTTGAAACCAGCCGTTCTTTCGTAACTTGCTGTTTAGCCCCGTCCGTCTCGGCCACAACAACTTGCGCCGTCTCTTCTCCAGTAACCGGTTGAAAAGATTCAATCGGGGTGGGCTCAGAACGAGCGGCCTCGGCTTTCTTTCGAGCGGCCATTCACTCGGCATTTCTCTTTCTCGCCATCTGCATGAGATTCTCCCCAGCCATGCCTTCTGAAAAAGTGCCGGGAAGGTCTCCCAAGTTTGTAAAATATTTCCGAAGGAAAACTCTGTCCGACCTGAAGTGGATGGTGAGTTAGGCTAGTTAAGACCGGCTGCCTCAAACACCGATTTCAGAGCTTCGTTGACCTCTTCGGCCTCGGTGGTGAACTCCCTCGTTACTGCGGCATCTACCTCAACAACTGGCTCTAAGCCTTGCTCCGAATCAGAAGCTTCGAGACCAATTTGCCTAAGGGTCTTGAAACTGGGGAAGACAAGAGCCGTAAGGTGTTGTTCGCCGGTTGGGATCGAGATGTCGTCTACGGCCGAGAACGTAGTGTAGGTAGGCTCGTACCGCAGGAGAATATGGGCAGCCCTTCCTTGCTTCTGTACGTTTGGACGGCCAAAGTACTTTAGTGCAGTTTTAATTTCCACAAGGACTACGTTGTCAGCCGAGGTCAAAATCCTCTTCAACTTATTGCCTGCAAGAACAAAGGGTAAGGTTTGGAGAAAAAGCCGCATAAAAGAAAGATCAACAAACAAGGAGTTACATGGCAACCTGGTTCACCCCTCCGTCTGGGAATAGGGTCTAGGCGATCTTCGCCTTCGCCGAACTCCCAGTTGCCTCGGACATTGACCATTACATCGTCAACTCGTTTGCCAGAGCTGGCAAGCATCGTTACCAAGTGATGGTCCGTGTCCTTGGCCCTGAGAAAGTAGCACCCGAGCCGACCGGAGGATTTGACTAAAGCATAGCAGTGCCGAATCGCCGGAATGCCAAGGTTAATCCTGAGACGCCGGTTCAACTCTACGATTTCCATTACGATTCGGAAAAAATTCACATTGGGTTGCGAAGGAATCAGACTCCAATAACGGAGGACAGCCCTGAGAAATGGGTGTAGGGGAAAGCGAACTTCGCTTTCCGCAATAGACAGGAGAGGAAGACGATTGTATTTTGGTCGTCTCTCTCCATATCAAGGGTATTGTCCGTTACCAAAGAAAGATGGACATCCTCAGGGATAGAAAAGTGTCTTCGGAACCCAGAAATTTGACCCTCGGAAAGGAGGTCTTTCAAATGCTTAGCCATTCTATTAAGGGCCCAATGATATTCTAAATCAAAAATAAAAGCGGAAAATAGGATTGCAAGGAGAAGATAAGAAAACTTACGAAACGCAAAGGAGACAAGGAGAGAACAGACAGGAGTTGTAGAAAATGCGTCGAAGAAGAGATACCGACTGGCAGTCCAGGAGGTTCAAATATTCGAAAAAGCATGTTTTCGAAGGGACTAAAGTTTCAAATCGTAATAAATGCAAGAGAAGCACGAATGGGGCGGGAGAGCGTTACAGTGACCAAAAAACACGTACGCATTCTGACACGCATCGGGAAGAAGATTAACCGCCGAATTTTTGACTTCTAGCCAAACACCCCGACTAACTGATGCTAGCGAGGTGTTTGGGGGGCAATTGTGAGAGCCGGATAATTGGAATAATCAGAAGTGTACTCTAGAAGACAGATATTACACGGCTCTGCCCTGCACGATAAGGATGCTGAATATAATAGATAGGCCGAATAGATACTGAACTATGGAGCCGAGTAAATAAGAGGATAATGAGTGACAAGTGGGCCTTGCCATGAGGCCCAGGAAACAGGTATAAATAAAGGAACAACAGACTAAGAAAGGTATGTGGGAATTATTATGCTTAACTTAGGACACAAGCATTCTTGAGTGTAGAGACTGACTTATCCGTCGGAGTGCTAATTCCGGCACCCCCGACCGGAGTGTTTATCCCATTTCAGGTGACTATCAGCGGATCTCGAGCGCTCCCCAGGATCAGAAGAGTATTTCCAAACTACTTCTCCACATAAAGTAATTACTTATAATTAGAATTCTTATTTTCTTACAAACTTTTCATTCTAATCAAATTCATACAAGAAAATATATTTTCTTTTCATTCACTTTATTTTCTTTCATTTTCATTTTTCATTTTTCATTTTTCATAATTTATTTCTTTCTAATCAAACAGAATTTTAAGACACATGTTAATAAAAACCTTTTTAATTGACCTTAAGATCTTATGTTAAAATCTCTCTATCTTTTCTATCTAATTAATTTTCATGCTTTTCCTTTGATTAATTCGGACGGTGGTTGGTTAGTGCAGTGGATCCAACACACGAACACTAAAAAGTCTCATTAATTAATGACGAGATATCCTATCCATATGAGTAAAGTCTCATTACTTTTGATTATTTTTGTTTTTTTGTCTCCACTATTGATTTAATATTTGAGTATGAATTAACCTATTTTATTGTTGCATAGTCAAACGAGGAAGTGTCCATTGTAAATCATTTTTAAGCCTTAAGCAAAGTGGAGATTTTTAAAGAGAGTTTCTCTTATTTGAACTTTCTATATTTTGGTTACTTTTAAAATAAATAACACTATTTCAGACTGCAGTATGTATCAGGGATGCTTATTTTAGAATTTTTCTTAATTTCATTCTTATCCCACATGATTATTTTAGGATTAATGCTACAAATACAAAATGAGTCACAAGAAGTACAGGTTAAAATTTATTCTAAGTTTGGATTCATCCATAATTAAGTTCCTAACATTTTTGTTTTTTCTACTGCTATTGTATAAAAAATAAAATCAATATTATGAGTATAAAATACAAGGATAACGAGAAACATCATTCATATCATCATCATCATCATCAACCAACAATGCAAATCCATTACGAGGAAACCTCCAACACAACTGAATTATCAATGGCAACCTCCAACACCTACTCAAAACCAATCCTCTTGATAAAGTATATCTAGATGAACAGCCACACACCTAATATAATCAGTGTGTGCCTTAAACACTTTGACCTTATCTAGAGTTGGAGTGTGTATTGGGGGGGGTTGTTTTTCTTTTTTGGCAGACGGCGTAAATGGTGTTAGCAAGCATCAATCAATAAGAAATGGAAAAAAGCAATTTTAAAAAACAAACAAACATCCAGACAAAATAAAAAACTAAATATACACCTGAAACCCAAAGATCAAATGGATACCAATATTCAAACTCCTGTTTCATCTTTCTTTGGTTTTTTTTTTTGATCGGCAAAAAAAGAACTTTATTGATGGAATAAACAAGGAGATATGTATGGCTCTGATACTTCATCAGTGAAACCAGAGCAGTTGACAGAGATGAGAACAAGAAATCCCAGACCTCATCTCTGTCAACTGCTCTGGTTTCACTGATGAAGTATTAGAGCCATACATATCTCCTTTCTGTTACATGTGACAGATAGAATCATATGCCATGTAAATGGTCGAATCAGACAAAGGCTCCACAAGAAACTCCTCGTCCCAATGAATGAGTCCCAAGCCCAAAATGGCGCGAACATGCCCATTGATTTAGCCAGCTCAATGGATGCTCAAAACCATGTCGAGTCTCTTCACTAAAGAGATTCATACTAGCCAAGTATTTCTCTGCCTCCTCCTTCCAATTTGATTCACCATAAGTGATGTACCACTAATCAATCAGAGCCACAACACACTCATCCCCTGATCTTGAAATGACCTTCTTCTTAGGTTCACTGTACATCACAGCTTCTCCAAGCTCTAGAAGTCTGTTCTTGATCAAATTCTTTGCATCATGGACTCTCATCCCTGCATAGAGAAACTTTAAAAATATCTCAGAAAATCTCACCAAGGAATATCTTCGGAAATAAATATGAAAGAAGAGAGAAAAAAGAATCGAAGAGGAAGAAGAAAGAGAGGAACTCACCTATCGAGATGAGTTCAGATAGATAGCAGATTCGGTCTTTGTACGAAGTTTTCATACAAAAATCAAAATTTTCCATATTTAGTAATTTCATTATTAGGCTAAATTTATTAGTTTTTTTTTAGATTGTAAAAATTTATTAGGTTTAAAAACCTTCCTAAGTTACAAAATTCAATTTTACTATTATATTTATATTACAATATTTATTAGATTTAATTCGTTACAACTGTATAGTTTGGTTTAATTTTTCACAAACTATTTTTAGACAGATTTTTATTTTCCTTTTTTAATATTTTAATTATTTAATTTTTGTACTTTTTAGATATGTCAAAATTAGATCCATCTAAAAAATTAAATGACTAAAAATATGAAAATATGAAAAGGTTCATTAGAAAAGGTCCCTACGGTTTCTCAAAAACCAAAAAAACAAAAAAAAAAATAAAAAAAAATAAAAAAGAATATCATTAAGTTTGATAAAATAACATTGAGTAACGTTAGAGATTCAAAAAATTCTACTAAAAATTCTACTAAATGCCTCATGTGAGTGTGGATCCTACATTCATGTGAGACATTTGGTAAAATTTTTGGTCTCTAGCATTTTTGATAACATTTGGACTCTCAAATTTCACTTTATTCAAGGACCTAATTAATATTATACGGATAGTTTGAAGATAAAATAAAAATGTAAATGAAGTATGATTGTCACGTTGGCAACTTTTATTTTATTATAGATCGTAATTAATGGTAAGATAAAATTAAAAGAAAATCAAATAATTCAGGTATATAATTGATATTATTAAAAGAATAAAGGTTAATTTGCTTTTTTAGTGATAATTTAGAGCAAAATAACATTTTCTTTTTAAGTTTTTGGTAAGTATTCATAATTGCCATGTTTTTGGTAAGTTCATAATTGTCAGGAAATACTCATTAATATATTATGATTGTGAAAATAAAAATATATTTTTTTAAAAAAGGTTTTAATTTTTGTAAAATCTTTTGAAAAATGTTTTGAAATAAGTGAAAAGTGTTTCATAATTCCTAAATTATTTATATATTTTTTTTATAATAACGATTAGGGTAATGCTATATAAATTAATAAATTATATATTTTTTTATTATTTGCATGAGATGTTCCTATCATTTTAAAGTGATTAATGATATAAATTCTAAAAATCATATCAAATTTGTAAATTAATTTGAGTAATGTCATGGTGATTAAATTTTCTTAACATCAAATGTTCATAAAAGAAATAAGCCACACTTTTTTAGCAATTACCTAATGCAAAGACACAAAACTAGAACACAAATACATACATAGACACAAGAGATTTGGTTTTACCTTACAATCCCAAAATCCTAAGCCTCATTTCAAATCCCATGTGTTAAAAAGCACACAACACATAACATGCTTGGTTGATTACCTAATCAAAAGGAGAGAGAGAGACACACATCATAATAAGATAGTTTACAAGTTATTACTAATTAAAAAATAAAGCCACAAACAGGTACGGATACGATACGGGTTATCTTTTTTATTACTAATTAAAAATAAATTTTACAAGTTTACAATGTAAAAAAAAAAAAAAAAAAAATGGATCAGAAAAAATTTGAAACGTATTGGGAATACGATAAAAAAAAAATAGAAAAAGGATGAAGAAGAAGAAAGAGGAAGACGAATCTGAAGAAAAAAAATTTGAAATAAAAGGAGAAAGAAGAATTTGAAAAACTCTGAAAAAGACAGAAACTTTAAAAAAATCTCAAAAAAACTCACCAAGGAATATCTTCGAATATAAATCTAAAAAAAGAGAAGAATCGAAGAGGAAGAAGAAAGAGAGGAACTCACCTATCGAGATGAGTTTAGATGAATAGCAGATTCGGTCTTGTTTGAAATTTTAATAAAAAAATAAAGGCTGTGTTTGGTTTAGGTGTGGAATCATAATTTCACACCTATATTTCAGTGTTGTGTTTGGATATAGTTTTCAAAAATTAATTCTACATCCACGTTTGGAAATTTCTTTTCAGAATATGTTTGGCAGAGTGAGTTTTTGAATTTTGAATTTTGAAATTGGGTCTACTCAGTCGTCCGCCTAGACATCCTCATGGACGTCCGGCCGGATGATTGGAACAATGTTTTTTTTTTTTGGTGGCAATTGCCACCTATTATTTGAAAAAAAAAAAAAATTACATTTTATTTTGTTATATTTTAAATATGAATAAAAAATAATTTCGGAATATTTTTAAATTTTATTTTTTAAATAAAAAAATATTTTCAAAAGTTTTTGAAATTTTAAAATAAAAAATTTATATTTTGCAATAATTATTATTTTTAATTGAATTATAAAAAGAGTTTGGTTATGAGTTTTGAATAAAATTTTCAATAGAGTTTTGAGTTGTGTGTTTGGTTATGAGTTATAAGTTTTTGAATTAAGTTTTGAAAATTCTTTTCAAAACTCATTGAAAAAATTCAAGACTCTATTCAAAATTCTTTTCAAAACTTATAACTAAAAAAATTTTCTCTTCTCAAAACGTGATTCCACAACTCATAAATTGAAAATACAATTTTATTCTTAAATCATAATTCTAAAATTAAACCAAAAGCGACCTTTATTTATTTTTTATTTTTTCCATTTCTTTTACTTTCTACCATTTTAAACCTAAACTGAACCTAAGAGTAGTTGCAGAGGAAATTGTACAAACTTAAAAGCTGTCAAAATTGAAGAAAATTTATTTTATATATGGACCAAAATACCCTTTTGTGTTTTCTTTCGTTTTATTCTTTAATTTTATTGTTTTTTTTTTTTTGGACCTTTTACCCTACTTTTGTTTTTTTTTTTAAATAATTTTTTTATTGCTTTTTACGTAATAAGAACATAATAATTTTTTTTTTTTTTTGGGTGACAAGGAGAAATAGATTTTTATTTTTATTTTTTGGTTGAAATATAATAGTATCATTCATCAATATTATTATAATCTTTTAATTTATTTTATAATGAAATATGGCCTTGACTCTATTAATTGGTCCTTTTTGCTATCTATGATGAAGAATTTTGGTTTTGGAGCAAAGTGGCTGGCTTGGGTGCAGGAGTGTATATCGAATATTTGAGTCTCAGTTCTTGTGAATGGTTCCCTTACATCGGAGTTTAGTCCATCTCGAGGCCTTAGGCAAGGAGATCCTCTTTCCCCTTTTCTTTTCAATATGGTAGCTGAGGGCCTTAACATCTTGTTGACTAGGGCTAGGGAGTTAAATTTATTCAATGGTGCTATTCTTGGGGCTAACGAAATTTCAGTGTCCCACCTTCAATTTGCTGATGATTCTGTTATTTTTTGTGAGGCAGAATGGGGGGAAGTGGTGAATATTAAGAGGATTCTTCGATGTTTTGAACTAATTTCCGGGCTCCGAATCAATTATCACAATAGTCTGATTTCTGGTGTTGGAGTACAAGTGTGATATCCCTGTTCCGTAGTATGCTAATTGGTCCTTAATTTGAGTATGATTATGTGTTTAACATGATTTTATGTGCTATTATGTGATTTTGGAGTCCTATCTGTTCACCGTAGGAATATCTGTTTGAATAATATGCTTTGGAACTTAAATTGGAGGTCTTATCGGCCACGGAACCCGGAATTGGTTATGCCATTGTGATTGGCATGATTTTTAGAGCCTACGGTGAAATTTAATTGAAAATTGATTTGGGTCAAATTAATCAGATTAATATTGATGATTTAGTCCCCAATTATTTAATATTATTAAATAACAGTTAGTGGGTTATGTTGTATAAACTCTACACCCTCAAATCTCTCCCCTTAGTGCATTTTGGCTGATCAACTCTAAGAGAAAATAAGAGAGGGCCGGCTATTAGAGAGAAGGGGAGGGAATTGGGTGATTTTGGCTCAAGGATTAGGGAACTTGAAGATTAAACCCAAGATTTTGTTATAATTTGGGAGATTGAACTCTTAGGTAAGTAAACTCATGGCTTTTGTTTGTAAATTTGTGAATTCAAGTTTAATAGATGGCCAAGAGCATGAATTAGTTCGAATGTAAGGGAATTGAGTTGTATATATTGAATTTAGAGGCTTAGAACACATGCGTGTAAGAAATGGACATGAATCTCCACGTTTGAGCACAATGTGTATGATTTACGTTGGATATTGTTTGAAAACCATGTATTTGAACCTCTCTTCACCAATTAAGTTAATATGAATGTATATTTCTCACATGCAAGAGTAGATCATGGAAGTATGAGCTTTGCATGTTGGAATTTGATATGTTGGTGATGAATTTGGATTAATTAAAGACATGCATGTAAATGACATAAGGAATTGAGCTTTCTAATGTTGTAATCTTGTATTGGTAGCATGTTAGCATGTGTAAATGTGAATTTTGAGCCATAACATGCATGAATTGTTGGTTAAAAATCGAATTGGAGCTCAAGAACTCAATCTGGAAAACCCAGATCTTTGGTGTCCGCTCGAGCCGGGAAGTGCCGCTCGAGCGGGAAAATTGTGCTCCCAACATTTTTGACAGACATGGTGCCCGCTCGAGCGGGGGAAGTTGACGCTCGAGCAGGGAGCTATGTAGACAGGCAGTCTGCTCGAGCGGGAATTTGAGGTAACCAGCATTTTTACAGGCTTAAGGGTCCGCTCGAGCGGGGAAGTCCACGCTCGAGCGGGGACCCTGTTTTCTGAAATTCTGAAAATGCATTCTGTGTTCTGTTTTCCGTTCTCTTTCACTTGTAAGCACTCTTAGGCATACTTTGAGCATTGTAATTGAATTAAAGAGATAAGAATGAAGCCTAAAGAGGAATGTGTAAATTAAAGAACGGATTGAGTTATTTGTGACCCGTATATGTTATGTGATGTGTAGGGTCAAGCTCCAGGGCAAATCTACAAGCCAATCACTGTGAGTAATATCTGACATATGTTATTGTCCAATTGCTACTTCCATGTAAGTTTTGTAAAGCTCATTAATTTGAATGGTGGACACAGTTTGATATAAAAGGCCTATGAGCCAGTTTGATATGAAAGGCCTATGAGCCAGTTTGAAATGAAAGTTTGAAAGGTCGAAAGACCAGTTTGACACGAAAGTGTATATGGGCCGAAGGCCATTTGATAAAATGTGGGCCAGAGGCAGTTTGATAAAATGTGGGCCGAAGGCCGATTGATAAAGTGTGGGCCAGAGGCTGTTTGATAAAATGTGGGCCGAAGGCTGATTGATAAAGTGTGGGCCAGAGGCCGTTTGATAAAATGTGGACCGAAGGCCGATTGATAAAGTGTGGGCCAGAGGCCGTTTGATAAAATGTGGGCCAAAGGCCGATTGATAAAATGTGGGCTGGAGGCCATTTGATTAAATGCGGGCCGAAGGTCGATTGATAAAATGTGGGCCGGAGGCCGTTTGATTAAATGCGGGCCGAAGGCCGATTGATAAAATGTGGGCCGGAGGCCATTTGATATAAATGTGGCCGAAGGCCGATTGACATAGATGATTGGGCCAAAGGCCGATGGACATGAATGAATTGGGCCCGAGGTTGTATGATATGTTTGGAACCTCAGTTACTTAACTTACATATGTCTATGTATGTATGTATTAGTTAGAAATGCAAATTGGGCCCAAGGCCGTTTGATGTATATTGTTCCAATATATATTCTTTATTTGATATTATTCACTGGGCTTTCGCTCACGCTCATTCATGTGTTTGTAGGTGAGCCAAGAGAGGTCCAGACCCAGCCTCAGGGAAGTCAGTTTGGAACGACTAAGGTTTTGAGGAGTCAGCCTTTGCGTCTCACGCACGAGACACATCTTCGCCCTTTTGTCATGTATTTATATTTTGTCAAGTTGGCGAAGTCTTTGAATGTGTTTGTATGTAGTTTTTATGGGTTGACTTAGTTTTGGATGATCCTATCTGTACAGAACCTATGTCACTATGTTTCTGTTGTGAGTTATTAACGTACATATGTATGGTTTGTTTTGATGTGCCATGTAAGCACAGCTCTATGGACAAAGTTTTAATTTTTGCTTCCCTTTTGGCCCCCTTTACTCTGATGAGTTAAGCCTGTTTTGGTTTGAGGCCGTAGGTAATCTCGTGATTACTGGCCGGTTACGTCCTTAACCCATGGGGGCGGGTTCGGGTTGTGACAGAGTGATATCAGAGCACGAGTTAATAACTCATGCACTTGTCCAAAAGAGCAGTAAACGTCTAGAAAAGATCTAGGATGCATTCATGTTATAAATATGAATTTGGAAGCATCGATAATATGCTTAAATGTTTTGATATGAACGATTTTGTGCTATAAGTTGTGCTTTACTCGCATTGCAAATTGTTTGACTACGTATGCTCTCTGGTATATGCATACTTGTGAATCTTTGTATAAAGTATAATGCTATGTTTGGTATAAATGAATGATTGCCTAAATTCTCCTTGAACATGATTGTGGTATCCTTAGCGGAGGCCCTCGCCCAGGGGACATAATACTGTGGTTTATGGTCATGAGGCCCTTGCCCGGGGGAAATAATACCGTGGCCTATGTATGAGATATGTTGATATGCTTGACCAACATGATATGTCACGCTAAAGGAAGTACCACACATGATTCGAATATGAGATATGAATTGTTACACTAGTGTTTACAACAAGATTGTTTTGTTATAATGCACATACATGAATATATGAACCATGAAAAGTTGTTTATGTGCATTCAATTTTGCCTACGGGTGTCTATGTGAAATATGAACATGATTTGAGTATATAGTTACTTAGTAAAGGTTCAGCATGCTATATTTGATAGGTATGCAATTATCTGTTATGCATGTGATTAATTGCGTACAATATGTGAAATGAGAATATAAAGATGTGTCTATGTGCGAATGTACCCACGTGTATCCGTGTTTATTTTTGTATGGGACATCCCAGTAATTGGCAAGGTTTAATAAGAGATTGTGTAGAGTATGGATTGAGTAAGGGCATGCGAGCTGGAAGGCTCTTCCACAGCCCGACTTGATAGACTGGAAGGAATGGTACAGGAAATGATAGTGATCTTAAGACAGTAACGTCAATGGCAAGAATTTTGTCACCATCAGTGTAAGAAACACCGAAGAGTTTGTTATCGGGCATCTGAGGCTTGTTATAGGTGTGGTAAAATGGACCATACAGTAAGGAATTGTTCCCGAACTGAGCAAATCTGAATAAATGTTCTGCCTCAGCTAGATTCGTACTAGTGGTAGGAATTGCTACTCAGGATAGAGTAATCATGCCCATCCCAGAAAGCACTCAGAATATTGTAACCATTATCCCAGGTATCTATACTGTTTACAAATGAATGCTTATGTGCTGATTGATTCTGAATTAGTACATGTGTACATCTTTGCTTGGGATATTATTTGATTCGAATCGTCATATCCCTTCGTATCTGCTGCATGTGTATCTAGATTGGTTAGACCCACAAGATCGAAACCGTATTCATTGAATGTATATGCTCCATGGGGGAAATTTGTGAAATATGTATTGGGATATCGATTAACTCTGCACATGCACATGTACAGCTGAATCTATGCTTAAGGTGATTTGTTATACTACTGTCTTCAATGACTAAACCACTGGAATTATGACTTTGTGATTGTATGACCGAGTTGAGCACCCCAAATAACGACCTCTATAAATTGCGAGACCATGTATTTTGATTGGTAGGAAGTTGAATGGATTATGTGACTATACCGGCTCTACTCATAAACCTATGCTTTTGTCGCTAATTTGGAACTTTTGCATAACAATCCTATACCATGTGTACCTGAGGAACTCTGTTTAATGTGTTATTGTGCACCATGTTCTTGCCTATAAGACTTATTTGGGAATTGCTATATTGATTATGATACGTACCTCCTGACATGAACAACTGCACGCATATGCAACTACACCCGAATTTATGTAGACAATACCGTATTGTACACGATTTGAAACATTTTGATATGAACTGTTGTGATAAATGGGCCTGATATGACCTTGAGAACTGATGAACTTAGGGCAGCTGAGAAACTATCAACCATGTACCTAAGCAAACGAAGTATGCCTTACAGAACTGAATGTGCCCTATTTGAGAAAACTTTTATCTGATTCGATCCGATAGGACCTTTGCCTGACATTGTCTTGATGGAACCCTCATTTGATATAATTCAATGGAACCCTTGTTTGAATTGATTTGGCAAGACCTGTGTCGGGATTGGTTTGATAAGACCCTCTGTCTGACTTAATTTTGTAAAAAGGGATTGAGGATTGCCTGTAAATAAGTAGCCAGATTGTTCTTGGCAGGAAAAACTGATAGACCCAAAACTTGAAATTGTTTAGAGTACTTGACCTATTTGAAAGACCTTTTGTGGGCTATCAACAGATCGATCTAACTATGAACACCGTTGAGAACCAACCCCCCACTATTAAGGACATATGTGTTAAAAATGAACCGAATTGTGCAAACCCCGTGATTGAGTATCGTAAGGAGTATTGTCCCAACTTTGTTTGTTTGACGCTATGGGAACCGATGACGGCAGATTGATTTGATTATAAGTAGTACTGAACATTTGTCTTTGACTAATCAATCTCGAGTCGGCCACCGACGGTCGTGAACGGGTGTGCTTCGATTCCGAGACGATTATTCCTTTGTTCTGTCCGAAATGTCATCCTTTGGTGTTATGGAGATGTTATTAACATCCAAGAAGCTTTGAAAAACCCCGATTATCCGTAAGTGTGTGAATTCAGTACGCCCTGTAAATAATTGCTCTGTGTCGTTATATTCTGCAATTGGGATTCTAAGGATGTGTAAATTGTGCTTAACATGTGATTGACTCCTTTGATACTGCCTTTGCCATTATGGAGGTTTATATATGAATTGTCTTATGCTTTTGATGACTATCAGATAATGTGGAGAGACTCGATAGAACAGGGAATTGAATATTGAACTAACTTGTGAACTGTAAACTGTTGAATGAATTGAGAACATGTGTATTATGTCAGAAATTGCCTGCTTCGATGTTATTGTTCCTTACAATCAGTATTAGAGGGATGTCTGGACTATGTGTATTGTGTGGGTAATTACTTCGATGTTACCTTTGTTGATTCGGGAATCAGTATCTAGATCCACCATATATTCCTGAAGACTTTTGATTGACCTTGGATAATTGTGATGAGTCACTAGACTAAATACCGAATCAGATTGTGAATTGTGGAATTATTGAAGAATGAATTGAACTTTTGTGACAAGGAATAGACCGAACCTCTGTGATAAAGTTAGCTGACATTGAAATAAATATGTTGGTGACCTACCTTGAAGAGGGTGATTGGTGAATGTGTCTAAATATTTTTCGGTGTCAACAGGTCGAAGTTGAATTTCAGATAGTGGCGGGACTACTTCAACCTCTCTCTATTTTGGAATGGAAATAGGAATATGTGGCTACGAATTTTGTTGTGGGGCTACCTTGAGCACCCAAGGTATAAGTCCCGTTTGGGCTATTGTAGGTAGATTTCCCTATAAAATTTTGTATGATGCTTGTAGACTAGCCACTGTTTACATCGATAAGATTGCTCGTTTGCATGGGGTCCCAGTATCTATTGTTTAGACAGAAATTCTAAAATGTGTTTGAATTCTGAAAAGCCTTCAAGAGGCAATGGGGGCTTAGCTTATGTTCTGTTATGTTACCTGGATCCGGAGGTTCCTTTATGGAACTGGTTATTCGTAACCTGACGTGTATATGTTTCTGTTCTGTTCTGTTCCGTTAATGCTAATGAATGTATCGCGTAAACTTAATCATGACTTATGATTTCTGTATATGATCTGGACAAATTATGAATTTGATACGAAATTGAATTATGATTCAGCGCTGTTTTCCATCCGCAAATTGATGTATGATCAGAAAGAACTTTTTAGATTTTGGGGAGGAATGCTCCAAAGATATGCATTAGATTTTTCAGGGAAGTTGGAAAGATCTATCCATCGTTGACAAACTTTGCTTGCAACGACAGCTCACACTCTAGTTTTGGCATGGCACCATACAAGCCTTGTATGGTGGAAAAAGGTAAGTCTCTGACTGATTGAGAATAGAGTGTTGCTTGATTTTGAGACTAAGTGAATGACTATTTAGAAGGATTGGAACCGTTGAATGAAAAGTGTTCTGAATTGTTTCGACTAAAGGTAAATTAAGTTTGGAGGACCAAACTTCCTAAAGGGGGGAAGATTGTGATATCCCTGTTCCGTAGTATGTTAATTGGTCCTTAATTTGAGTATGATTATGTGTTTAGCATGATTTTATGTGCCATTATGTGATTTTGGAGTCCTATTTGTTCACCGTAGAAATATCTGTTTGAATAATCTGCTTTGGAACTTAAATTGGAGGCCTTATCAGCCACGGAACCTGGAATTGGTTACGCCATTGTGATTGGCATGATTTTTAGAGCCTACGGTGAAATTTAATTGAAAATTGATTTGGGTCAAATTAATCAGATTAATATTGATGATTTAGTCCCCAATTATTTAATATTATTAAATAATAGTTAGTGGGTTATGTTGTATAAACTCTACACCCTCAAATCTCTCCCCTTAGTGCATTTTGGCTGATCAACTCTAAGAGAAAATAAGAGAGGGCCGGCTGTTAGAGAGAAGGGGAGGGAATTGGGTGATTTTGGCTCAAGGATTAGGGAACTTGAAGATTAAACCCAAGATTTTGTTATAATTTGGGAGATTGAACTCTTAGGTAAGTAAACTCATGGCTTTTGTTTGTAAATTTGTGAATTCAAGTTTAATAGATGGCCAAGAGCATGAATTAGTTCGAATGTAAGGGAATTGAGTTATATATATTGAATTTAGAGGCTTAGAACACATGCATGTAAGAAATGGACATGAATCTCCACGTTTGAGCAAAATGTGTATGATTTCCGTTGGATATTGTTTGAAAACCATGTATTTGAACCTCTCTTCACCAATTAAGTTAATATGAATGTATATTTCTCACATGCAAGAGTAGATCATGGAAGTATGAGCTTTGCATGTTGGAATTTGATATGTTGGTGATGAATTTGGATTAATTGAAGACATGCATGTAAATGACATAAGGAATTGAGCTTTCTAATGTTGTAATCTTGTATTGGTAGCATGTTAGCATGTGTAAATGTGAATTTTGAGCCATAACATGCATGAATTGTTGGTTAAAAATCGAATTGGAGCTCAAGAACTCAATCTGGAAAACCCAGATTTTTGGTGTCCACTCGAGCGGGAAAATCGTGCTCCCAGCATTTTTGACAGACATGGTGCCCGCTCAAGTGAGGGAAGTTGACGCTCGAGCGGGGAGCTATGTAGACAGGCAGTCTGCTCAAGCGGCCGAGTTCACGTTCGAGCGGGAATTTGAGGTAACCAGTACTTTTGCAGGCTTAAGGGTCCGCTCGAGTGGGGAAGTCCACGCTCGAGCGAGGACCCTGTTTTCTGAAATTCTGAAAATGCATTCTGTGTTCTGTTTTCCGTTCTCTTTCACTTGTAAGCACTCTTAGGCATACTTTGAGCATTGTAATTGAATTAAAGAGATAAGAATGAAGCCTAAAGAAGAATGTGTAAATTAAAGAACGGATTGAGTTATTTGTGACCCGTATATGTTATGTGATGTGTAGGGTCAAGCTCCAGGGCAAATCTACAAGCCAATCACTGTGAGTAATATCTGACATATGTTATTGTCCAATTGCTACTTCCATGTAAGTTTTGTAAAGCTCATTAATTTGAATGGTGGACACAGTTTGATATAAAAGGCCTATGAGCCAGTTTGAAATGAAAGTTTGAAAGGTCGAAAGACCAGTTTGACACGAAAGTGTATATGGGCCGAAGGCCATTTGATAAAATGTGGGCCAGAGGCCGTTTGATAAAATGTGGGCCGAAGGCCGATTGATAAAGTGTGGGCCAGAGGCCATTTGATAAAATGTGGGCCGAAGGCCGATTGATAAAGTGTGGGCCAGAGGTCATTTGATAAAATGTGGGCCGAAGGCTAATTGATAAAGTGTGGGCCAGAGGTCGTTTGATAAAATGTGGGCCGGAGGCCGTTTGATTAAATGCGGGCCGAAGGTCGATTGATAAAATATGGGCCGGAGGCCGTTTGATATAAATGTGGGCCGAAGGCCGATTGACATAGACGATTGGGCCAAAGGCCGATAGACATGAATGAATTGGGCCCGAGGTCGTATGATATGTTTGGAACCTCAGTTACTTACATATGTCTATATATGTATGTATTAGTTAGAAATGCAAATTGGGCCCAAGGCCGTTTGATGTATATTGTTCCAATGTATATTCTTTATTTGATATTATTCACTGGGCTTTCGCTTACGCTCATTCATGTGTTTGTAGGTGAGCCAAGAGAGGTCCAGACCCAGCCTCAGGGAAGTCAGTTTGGAACAACTAAGGTTTTGAGGAGTCTGCCCTTGCATCTCACGCACAAGACACGTCTTCGCCTTTTTGTCATGTATTTATATTTTGTCAGGTTGGCGAAGTCTTTGAATGTGTTTGTATGTAGTTTTTATGGGTTGACTTAGTTTTGGATGATCCTGTCTGTACAGAACCTATGTCACTATGTTTCTGTTGTGAGTTATTAACGTACATATGTATGGTTTGTTTTGATGTACCATGTAAGCACAGCTCTATGGACAAAGTTTTAATTTTTGCTTCCCTTTTGGCCCCCTTTACTCTGATGAGTTAAGCCTGTTTTGGTTTGAGGCCGTAGGTAATCTCGTGATTACTGGCCGGTTACGTCCTTAACCCATGGGGGCGGGTTCGGGTCGTGACAACAAGATGACTTGTTGGCTGAAATTGCTGGTAGGCTGAATTGTAAGTGTCAAAAGCTTCCATTTAAGTACCTTGGAATGCCTCTTGGGGCTAATCCAGGGAGATTGAAGACTTGAAAGGCTGTTGTGGATAGAGTTAAAGTTAAGTTGGCTAGTTGGAAAAGAAGGTTCTTATCCCTTGCAGGAAGACTAACTCTTATCAAAGCAGTTTTGTCTAGCTTCCCAGTATATTATCTCTCACTATTTAAGATGCCTGAAGGAGTTGCTAAAGAGTTAGACAAGATTCAAGCCACTTTTCTATGGGGTGGATCTGTGATTAAGAGCAAGATACACATGGTTAAATGGTCCGAAGTCACTAGAAGTGTTATTAAAGGAGGGTTAGGCATCAAGAGTCTTAGGGATATTAATGCTTGCTTGCTATTTAAGTGGTGGTGGAGGTTTGGCGGTGATGAGAATTTGTTGTGGAAGAAAGTTTTATGTGGGAAATATAACATCCAAGGTAGCAAGTGGTACCTAAATACGGAAGCCTCCCAGATGCATTCCCGGTTATGGAAGGATATACTCTCTGTGGCAGCTTTCACCCCTGCCTTGCACAGTTTCTTTATTAGCAATACTTTCATATCGGTTGGTAATGGGGATAGAACTCTTTTTTGGGAGGATAAGTGGGCTGGTGGTAGGTCTCTAAAAGATGATTTTCCTCGACTCTATCGTATCTCTCATGACAAGTTGAAAACAGTTAAGCAAGTGATTGAATTAAGAAGGAGCCTATATGAATGAGAGGAATGCTTTAATAGAATGCTCCGAGATGGGGAAAAGGAAGAGGTGGTTCGTTTGGTTAATTTGGTAAATAACACTCGTGAGTTGAGAGCTGATAAGGTTGATGCTTTTTGTTGGGGGGTTGAAAATTCTGGTTGTTTCAGCGTATCATCTGCCTATAGGTGGTGTGAGAACATTCTACAATCTACTGACTATGTTACTATCTCCAAGATGATTTGGCAGAGTGTCTCTACTCCTAGAGCAAAAGCTTTTGTGTGGCTAGCTTGGAGGCAAAGGCTAAAAACGTCCTCTTTCCTTCAGCGGATTGGTGTCATTCCTGCTACTGCTAATACCCAATGTGTGTTTTGCAAAGCTGAAGCAGAGTCGGTCAATCATGTTCTGTTGTGGTGTCCTTTTGTCTGGAGGGTGTGGGCTGATATCTTTCTCTGGTGGGGGTCTCAGTGGTTATGCCGGCAACAGTGGATGGAGTTTTATAGTTTTGGGCCAGGTTTTTGGGTAATAGTTTTGAGAGAAAAGTCTGGAATGTGTTACCTATTGCTTCCTTGTGGTCTATTTGGAAACACAGGAATGAGGTGTTGTTTTCTGATCTGCAACCAAATCTGTATGGTCTATGTGATCTAATTAAATCCAGGACTGCTATGTGGGTTAGAGCTACTGACCCGAAGCTGCCTTTCTCTGTCAATGATTTCTTGTTTAACTTACAACAAATTAAGTTTTGTAGAAGAGGGATAGGTTGAAGCTGTGTGCAACTACTGGAGTGTTATTAGCCTTATTTCTTATTTCTTTTCTATTCGGATGATTGGTGCTTTTTGATCTATTTTGAAGTGGTGCATCCCTGCTACTTAATTTTCTGGTGCCTACTGCTGGTTGTTTTTCTCTGGTTTTGGGTGGTGGTATGAGGTGCTAGTTTGAAGGTGTGCATTCCTGCTACTAATCTGCTGGTAGTGTTTTTTTGATCTACTTCTATTTTTTGGTGCCTGCTGCTGGTACTTTGTTGGTGCTACTTGCTGGTGTTTTCTTCTCCTCTGTTTTGGTTTTTTTTCTCTGGTTTTGGGTGGTGGTATGAGGTCTACTTTGTTTTATTGATTTTGGTTGGTTTTTTTGTGGTTCATCTAGTTGGTTTCTCACCAACTGTTGTATTGTTAGCGGATGTTGGGCTAGCTTTTTGATGCCACTTTTTGTGTTTTAATATTTATATACTTCCTTTGTTTGCTGATAAAAAAAAGAAAAGGAAAAAAAAGTACAATTATTTCATTCTTTTAGCGAACAAATCACCTCGTAATAAGTACAATTATCTCAAGCAAACAAATTAAAATTAAAATAAATAAAATTATTTTGATTGTGAATATTATGAATTTTAAATAAGATTATAGTATTAAAAAATAAAAATTACAGTATAAAAAATTATGAAAGGGCAATTTTTCTTTTGAAAGTCTCAAATAAGCTTGAGTGGCCTTTGCACATCATGAAATCCGATGAGCTAGTCATGAATCTTTTGTATCAAAAATTTCTGGTTTTATGCATTCAATGTACTTTCAGCTACATGGTGTTGTAAAGATCTCAAAATAGATGGATTTCGAGGTAAAATGGTGTAGACGTCCCCGAACGCCCCGGGAAGGTTACTCCCGTTCGGTTCGTTTATGGGTCTACTACAGTTCAAGACTCAAATTGTCACGGTTCTTAATCTGAACCAAAGAGTCCAAATCTGGCAAATCACTTTGAGAAAAAAACAGATTTTGAAAAGAAGTGCCAAACATGGACTGTTTTGCCAGATATAGAGTCGCCACCTAAATATTTTTAAAATGGGAAATTTAGGAAACCCTGACTCGGTGCCGAAGGCCACGTGTCCGTCATCACCAAAGTTGTCTTGGCTCGGGAGCTTGGGTACGATCGGGGAAGGTCAGCTATGAGCACCCCCTTTCGCCCGGTCCGAAGACCGGCCTCTACTAACCGTGATATCCGATTTTGAAAACGTTATGTGTTCTTATTCCGGTTATTAGCCTAGAATTACTACGTTATGCGCACAGCAAACAAGTATAGACTAGATTGCCTAATTTGGAAACAAGCATTGCATATCCGTTTGTTTTGAAAATGCTTTGGAGTTTGCTACTCGCAAGTAGGCTAAAACACGGATTTCGACGAGTTTTTCCAACTCAAGCAATCCAACCTCCACCCACAGGCATCCAAACAGTTTATCTCATATAAGCATTTAGCCACATGGTAAGCCTATTGTCATGTTAACATTCTCACGCATGCAATATGCTAAAGCATAAATACTTACATTGTACTCCGTGCCAAAACAAGAAACTAGTTAGCAAACATGCATGTCCTAGTTCATGTTAAGTGGCTAATGCAACACATACAGAGATGCAGTTTAGGATAGGCTCGGCTAACCCTAAAATGGCATGTGGAATGCAATTATTCAGTGCACGTATTCAAGTTAGATTTGAAGATACAATGCGGTTTGTATGATGTACCGAGCCCGGTGCATGTAAGACAAATGTATGGATGCATGCATGCATTGCATAAGGTATGCTAAAATAAACGTGCCCTAATCTACCATCATAAGCAGGTAAATAAAAGGGAGAAAGAAGTGGAGGTTGGAAGACATGCACGCCACTCACCCACACTTATTACAAATTTGCCCTCGCTCGGAGGGACCAAAAGAATATACAAATTAATTAACTACGCAAGCTAATTAAATATTACAAATTGCCTAATTAATAAGTTAACCACGCTAAGAAAAACAGTAAACCGCCTCGGGGAGAGGGCTCAATACATGCGCGCTCGGATTCCGCTTGGAATTGCACTGCCATGCCTAGCCTGCCTCTGTTTTCCCTGCTTTTCTTCTCTGAAGACTGCCAAAGTCTTAAGGATGCCTCCCTGGATACTGGAAATCATCACCGGCTAAGTAGAATGACTACCGGCAGTGAATTTGTGGTCGTCGGCACAAAATGAATCCACCGGCCATTGATTGACTGCCGGTCGGCACTAAATACTGCCGGCCGGCAATGAATTCCTGCAGAACCTGCAACTCACAGCAGCAGAGGACAGAATCTTGCATGGCAATGCTATTCAAGCTATATGTGCACCAAACACAATCCCTATCATGTTAATGACTCAAGGGAGGATGTGCCTCGATTCTCGGGCCACCAATCACGCATTTCCATGCATGATGGCCTAAAGAATCGAGTGTGCACTTTCAATTTCAAATGCATGCAAACCATATAATCACACAAGGAAGCCTAACCTCTATCACGCTCACTTCAAGAGGCCAAGCATGCACAATGCAATGCAATCCTAGGCATGTTGGTTAACATGCAATATGGACAATGCAAGGCACTTATACAAACATACAAGCAAGCATGCAAACCAAATAAAAGGGGGACTTACACATGAATTAGGCAACTCTTAATAGGCCCAAAATCAGTAGCCAAAACCAAGGAAGTGAAGGCCAAAGTGCACACACACATGCAAGCACTCATGGTCCAGTACTTAAAGCATAATGGGGCAACTTTTAAACACATTTAAAAGGGCACAAATATGAACAATTAGCATGCAAGTTAAGCTCCGAAATCATGTTAGAAGAGGTGCCAAACCAACTCAAACAAGACAAACAAAAGCATGCAAATGGCCTAAGTATTTAAGGCAAGCCAAAAGGCATTGAACTACACTTGTCAAGACCTATCATGGCAAGAATTAAGCAACTAAAATCAGAGCTTTAGCACACAAAATCAGGCCCAAAGGACTACTTAGATGGCATCTAAATGGTTTGAATTCAAAGGCATGCACAATGGCCAAAACATAAGGCATACAACACATGCTCTCAAAGCAATAAAGAGGCAATTAAGGCAAGCATATGAGCATGCCAAAGGGACTGAAATTTCATGTTGGGTGGTTCCAAACCACCAAAATGATGCAAGCAACACATGCTACACATTCACATACTTGAGGCCTACAAGCCCGACAAGCCATAAATGCAAAGGAGCTATACTAAGCATGCCGAAATCAATCCAAACAATTATGGACAGACCTAAAGCATGGCAAAATAAGCATGAAACATTCATAAGTCTAAGCCTAAATCATGCTCAAACAAAGGCTAACAACCTAAGGCATGTTAAGGGATCAAGGGGGCATTACATGGCAACTATACTAAACATGCATGGAGTACCAAAACCAACTTAATACAAAGTTATAACATGGCCATATAAGCATAAAATACAGCCATGGCACGCTCAACACGCACTTGAACAAAGACTTCCTTAAGAGACCAAAAATGGTCCCTTTCAAGGACAACAAGGAGAGGGGGTGGCCCTCCCCTTTTGGAGACTTCAAGGCACCATCTCCACCACTGAAATCCCTCAAGATTTCAGTGGTGAAGAGGCCCAAACACAAAAGTCTCGAAACTTGCACAAAATAGCACAAAATGGGGCCTTTCAAGGCCTAAGGGTGGTCAAACACGCCCAAACCACAAAACACTCTTAACAAACAATCAAGAGGGCCTAAAAACAGAACTTTTTTATATTATATACTAAACACAAAAACAGCTCTAAGATGGGTAGAAATAGGATGCAAAAATGGGGTAAAAAGTACTAACTTCTTACCCTTGTTGACCTTCTTCACAAAGGGTGCTCTTGTTGCCTCCTTAAGCTCCAATCCAGTCAAAAATATCAAGGAGCAGCCCTTAGAACCTCAGTAGCCCAAGGAAGGTGAAGCACTAGGTGCTTGTGTGCAATAGTATGGACTAAAACACACATAAGGCAACAAAGAGGGGAAGGTATAGATATAGGATAGATATATTTCCTAAAGCTAAAACCAGAGCTCTTCTCCCTCTCCTCTCCAATTTTTCTAACCCTAGAACAAGGGAGAGAAGGCCTCCTCTTATAGAGGAGGCAATCTTGTAATGCTTAGCAAGTAAGCAAACAAGAGGGACATCCCTCCATACGCGTGTATGGAGGGGAAGCAAATGCCATCCAGCTGTTTCAAAATATCTGCAAAAGCAGATGAACAGTAGTTGGCTAGCCAAAAATGTCATTTTGACAAAAATGACTGCCGACCGGCAACAAAGAGTGCCGACCGGCAATATATACTGCCGGTGGCAAGACAAACCAGCCGGTGGCCTCTAGCTAGTGCTGGTGGTGTGTGGGGATGCCTCACAAGGCATTCCCTGCCCCTCCAAGGCAAAACACAAGTGTTTGGTGCAAAACCAGACACAAAACAGTCAAGTTCGGAGATCCTGAGGCAAGGCGCGTAGCCGAGAACTCCGGGAACTCCAAACAAACACAAACATGGATAATCACCGAGTGTTCAAGCGGTGACGTCCAAGCCTTGAGGACGGTCAAAAATGGGGTGTCTACAAATGGTGATTAGAAAACATTAGGAATTTTGGTAACATGTGTTATTGGGATGCATATTAAGAATTTTAAAAAGATTATATATTTTGCATGAATGTGAATGCAATAATAAAAAAAGTTAGGAAAATGTTAACAAATGCTCCATGAATATTGTTAAATGTTGAAAAATATGTAGAAGTGCTCTAAAAGCATAAATTAAATCGAATAAAGAACAAAATTTTGGGATAGAGAAGATTGCGTGACAAGCCACACAGAATTAGGCCATTACGACTACATACAGCTGTGCCATTTGCAAACAATAAAATGAGAACACCTTGAATTCCTGGTTAGCCTTCGGTCATATTTGTCGACAGTTCAATGCATTGCGGTGGCTGAGTTAGTCATAATTAGGCCAAGTTTAACATATTGCAAAAAAATTAGAAAGTCAAAAAGTTACTCAAAAAGTTAAAAAGTTAATACTATTCACCAAAAGTCAACAATTATGACTGCACAACTTCCAATCCTAATTTTTCCTTACAAATCAATTTTTACAATTTTTTATTACATATTTTTCCATTAAAAGTCAAAAAGTTAACCCAAACATCCATATTTTCTTCCTCAATTTTTTAGTCCAAAAAGACAAAAAGTACACTTATTTAGAACACCCCAAACAACCCGTAGTTTAGAGAAAGTCCAGAGATTTTGAGCGAGAGTTCTAACCGTATTTGAAAGTGATAGTTTTTTTATATTTTATTTTTTAGGGTTCTTTTTTCAGCTATAAGTTGGTGATTGGAGGAGTGAGAATAATAGCTCTACAGAAACTTGAATAGATCCCATTGATTGAGAGAAAAGGGAAGAGAAAAACTTGAATACACAAGAAAACACACTCTCTCTCTGGTGCTATTATGCTACTCTCTTGTGGGATTTGTTTTTCAATCTACATGTATTAACAACATATTGTTGTTGTCTTCAACTAGCAATTTTAGGCTAGTATAATTGGAATTTGGATTGTTTTGTTATTGGGGAAAAAAAAGCTATAGAGAAAGAAACACTAGAAGTAGAGGAGAGAGAGAGAGAGAGAGAGAGAGAGAGAGAGAGAGAGAGAGGTAGATAACATGGTTGCAACCTTGTCTGCTTGGCCCTGGGAGATATTGGGCCCATTCAAGGTAAATGGAAGCTGCTATATGACCTATCTATCTTTCTATGCCTTCATTTCTTCTGTGTTCATTTTCATTCCCAGGATTATTTCATCTCCTCCTCCAACCAAAAATAAAAATAAAAATAAAAGTCCAATTTGTTGTTTCTTATTGATATTAGTTCTTAATGATATGAGATTAGATTTTGCTCTCATTTTGTTTTTTTGTTTTTTCTTTTTGTTGCAGTATCTGATATATGGAGCCGTCTTTGCAAAAGTCATATATTCAAGAATGCAAGAAGATAATATCATGAAGGATACATGGTGTCTTCATTTCATATTCTAATTATGTGTACTCAGAGCTTTGATGCATCAGCTATGGACTTCTTACAGTAACATGCTCTTCCTTACTGGTAAGTGTTTTTTTTGTTTTTCATGATTTTTAAAATGTTTTTTTTTCTTCTTAAATTACATGTAATGTAATTAGCTGATTATATATTTTTTTCAATTTTGTAAAGGGACAATTTCATAATTCTTCAAGCTCTAATGGGATCCATGGCCTGTTACATATTCCCAGCCTTTTCCAATCTTCCATTGTGGGAATCAAGAAGCTTTATTGCTGCTGTGCTACTCCACGTAGGTGTTTCAGAGTCCCTATACTACTGGCTACATAAATGTTTCCACAATAAAGTTTGAGACCTCTAATTAGAGGTGCCACTAGTGATGTGATAGTGGGTCCCAGCTACTGTCACTGTCAGTGCTTTGTCTTTTTTTTTTTTTTTTTTTTTTTCACCTCATTAGTGGTGTGTTTAGAGCTACCAAATTAGAGGTCTAGCATAACTGAATGTTTCCATGCAAAATATCTTTTGAAAAATGAGTTAAACCTCTAAAAAGAGAGCTCTAATGGAGCATTAATTTGTCTTTTTCTTCTTCATATTTTATCTTTTACCTCACTATTTTTTTTTTTTTTTTATATGTGTGCCAGCTCATTAGAGCTCTGTAGCACTGCTGATATCTTTTCACCCATTACCATTCATTCCACCATTCATCTCCAGTACCCAAACCTTTTACTGGTGAGTCACCTGCTCCGCTTGAATGATAGGTCAATATTACCTACCTCCCTCATGATTGGTTATTGCAAATCAATGAACCAATCATGGAGATGTGAGACTCTCCACGAAGAAATTATTTATTGTCACATGGAGAATAAATTTGTTCACACTAAATACACAATCCGGACTTTTCTATTGGTTGCTTGATGAGGTGGTTCCACCTCCAACATCAAGTGTAAGGTTCACACATTTGTATAGCGGGTGAACAAATTTGCACTCTTGTTGGCACCCAATAATATTTCCTCTCCATTTATCTATTATTTATTTGTCACTATTTTTATGTTTATTTTGTAATGAGTTGGTTGCAGCTGGAAGTGGCACATTTTTGGAGCATTTGATATTAAGTGGTGTAATTGGGACATGTACATCTATGCATGGATCAACTACCAAATTCTCTATTGCACAGTTTTATTTTATAATTCAACTATTGAACAAAAATTGGTCACAAAATCAAAAAGGAGTATTTATGGGTTGTGAGGCCCACAACACAATGCTGTGACTATTTTTAATTTGATTTTTGTGTTGTTAGCATTAGTTTTGAATTTATGTTATACAACATCTTATTTTTGTAGGGAAGGTCTAATGAATGATATTATGTGCTTCTAAAGTTTTGTTTTTGCTCACACTAAATATATATGGAACTCTTGATTTCTCAAAGCGACGGTTATGTAGAAGTTTTGAAGTGTTAAATTAGTGCTCATACTTAAAAAAAGTCCAATCAATAGATATCATATCTAGATTTGTCCTTCAAAATATCATTCCCACTAACACTAACAAACTAACATCTTTTATTACACTTATCCAAAAATTATCAAATTCAACAAATAGCCAAAATACATTAAACGAAATATCTTACCCTAGTTTTTTTAACCTTATATCTTCTTCTTTTTTTATACATAATTTTAAATTGTTTGGGTTTTTCTTTGTCTTTAATAAAATATTTTTAGTTTTGTTTTTAGTAAAGAAAGTACTTTTTGAATTCTTCTAAGCTAGACGTACTTGAAAAACTGGAGGGAAAAAAAATTTAAATGACTAAGGACTTTTTTTTTGAGCTATTGCCAAACGTAGCCTTAATTGGAATTTCATTTGGTTTAATTTAGTTAGTATATGTAATTCTTAATCATTGATGATAATTCTATTTCTTAAATCTCTCTCTTAGGCTTCGTTTGGGAAGTGGGTTGGCTTTTTGACTTTTTGATTTTTTTTGCTATTTTAGTCTGGAGTTAAAAAGCCTAGTTTGAGAAGAACTTTTGCTTTTTTGGTTTTTTTATGAGAGAAAGAATGTAATAATTATGGGTTGGATGTAATATTTTGTCTTATTGTGCTAAAATGCCTATTTTATTTTTTGTGGCTATTTTAGCCAAAAAAAGTCCCAAAACCCACTTCCCAAACATAGGCTTAGTCATTTTTTATAGGTGGTTTATATAAGTAAACATACTTATCATATATATGTGAGTCGATTTCTAACCACACTGCTAAACTGGTATTCAGCTGGAGAGTACCGACAGAATAGATTAAGCCCGAACGACCTGTCACAAAAAGAAGAGATTCCGACGGTGGTTCGTCCACTCGGAGGCACTCCGACGATCAAGTTAGTTATCTCTCAAAGATAGCAAAAGTACTTAACTCACTATTCAGAACACAAAAAACATACCTTAGACCCACGAGGGTGCCTATCTTTTATAGCCAACACAAACCTAGTTCCAATAAAACCCTACCTTCAATGGACTCTAGATTACTGCTAATCTTGGACTCCCAGTAGGATTGGGATAAACTCTCTAAGAGTCTTATCTTTATCCAAACTGAAGTCCTCTCCCAATCTAGGACTCTTGTCCCTTATCCGCTTATTCCGGATTCTGGTGTCTTCGCAGATAACCTTGGCCTAGTCGAGATTACCTCGGCGTCATGACCAGGACACGTGGCACCTCGGCTGACACTTCGGTGCCACCTCGGCCACGTGTTGTAATTAAAAAATTATGTCTCCACAACTGCCCCTTAGGTTCTATTACCTCGACATCCTGAGGTGATGGAACCTATATCATTTCTTCCATTTAGCATATCGGCTAAGTTCGCTTTATCTTTCTTTACCGAGGTTGCCACGCATTGGCTTCCATATGATAAACACTTCAGTGTGTTTGCATCAATGCTTTAGAACCAATAACCAAGTCTATTCAAGTTCATTGAGCTGGGATAGCCCCCGTAGCTGAGGTCTTTGCTTCATTAAATCAAGAACTCCAAGAGTTTTATCACACGTGTAAGCTGTCACACACAATATTTTAACCGTTTCTGCCACACGTCTTTCCCTTACTAAGCCGTACCTGACACGCGTCGTCAAGTCGCATCATTTTTGCATGCGCCGTCTGACAAGCACGTCGCCCTAGGCACATTGATTGCAATTTTGCCACCATTTCGTGGTTTTGATCAAAACCACTTCTCTCTCTCTCTCTGTCTTTTCACTTTTGCATCTTCAGTGTCGTGCTAACTCTCTCTCTCTACTCTCCTAAATCTGCCATTGTTTCAAGCTTTCAAGCTTTGCAATCACTGTGTTCACCTCCTCCGGCGAAACTTTTGCTGCCCTTCTCCGATTGCTACCATCATCTGACTCCGGCGTACCTCACACCGGCTTCATTCTCTTCAGTGAGTTATTTCTGTCCCCTTCGTTTCAATTTCTTGTTATACTTTAAACTGTTGCATCCATATACTGCTATTGTGACTTCATTCATGTTCTTGAATCTTTTTTATGTTGCAAATTTTCCTTTGTTTGCAATTTGTTCATGGAAATACACATGTATACACAATCTGTTTCACACACTTGGTTTTTTGCCACTGTTCTTGGTCTTCCACTCTGCACAAACTTTATCACTGTGTTCTTGATAGTTCATCACTATTCTTGATTCTGAATCACATTCCTGTTTCTGTTTTCTATGTTTTCTCCAGATTCTTGCCTTCAATCCTTGTTTGTATAGGCTTCGGTTTGGGATTTGCTATAGAACTCACGAATCTTAGGAAAAACTGAAACAAATTCCCCTTAGATCTCAGAAAGATTTGCCCCAACACACTTATAGTTTTTAGCCGAGGTCCCTTAAACCCCTACAAAATACTTTCTTTTGAAATCCAACACCTTCCCCCAAGCTGACGTCATGGGTATGTGGAGGTATAGGGTAGACACCCCAACTAAGTTAGAATATTTCGGGCAGGAGTTTTCCATCTCGGCCGACGTCCATCTTAGGTTAGCTGGGGAGGATGACTCCATCATGCCCATAGTCGACTCCATGTCTTTCCCAGTTGTAGCTTTTATAGAGTGTGGACTTAGGCTCCCTCTCAACATCCTTTTTCGAGAAGTCCTTCACTGTTATAAACTTAAACCAATGTAATTAGCCATTAACTCTTACAGAGTCATTAATGGTATTATAGCCTTAGCTAGCCGAGAAAACGCTAGGGTAACTTTAGCTGACATCCAATACTGCTACACCATGTGTGGCCTCAAGTTAGAAAAAGGCTATATCTACTACCTCAAACCGAGGTCCACAGAATACAACTTGTTGCCGACCTCCTAGACTCCAATAAGGGAGCCGGGGACGATTACTTCATTGTCTCGGGCAACTGGGAGTTTGCTCTAGATGAGGACCTTCACCTCTACCCTTTTAGCCGAACAGTATTCATAGAGGGTAATGGTAAGAGCCAAATGTTACAATTACTTTTTTTTTTTTTCCAAGTCTTTAATACTTTGTTCTTTCTATATGTTCTAACGTCTGTTTTTCTTGCAGCTCTTCCACAGCCGCCAAAAGACTTCCGTAAGTCCTTCTTCCCTAGCAAGGACTTCAAGAAGTTGTTGGATCTGCCAGTTCAGAAGCAGAGAGCTCCCTTACTGCTCAACTACATCCCAACCTACAAATCCGTTTTGCCCGACGTCCTGAAGAAGAAGAGCAAGTCTCCTCCTTCTGCCACAACTCTACCAGCAACTTCATCACCTCGGCCAAATCAGCCATCAACTTCTGATCTAGCTGAGCAACCATCAACCTCGGCCCCATATCTGATCCCTCCATCTCAATGCAAACGTCGACGCCAAACTACAATCGCTGTCGAGATAGGTCGCAAGAAAGCAGTTGTAGACGATATTCTGGCCGACAGCCCCGACACTGTCAACGCTCAACCTTCTCCATCCCAGCCTAAACCAAAGCCAAAGCCCAAAAGGCTGAAGAAGGCCCAGCCTAAGGCAACGGCGACTCAGATTGACACTGAGGACACCTTGCCAATTTCAAAATTGGTCGAGAGTGAGAAAACCTCCTCCACTGCCGAGAAGAGGCCCGCCGAGGTTGAACCATCCCAATCAACTCGGTCGAAGAGGCCAAGGTCCGAGCCCACAACAACCTCAGGATCTCTGAAGTCAGATGCCCCTTGGGCTCCTGCAATCACAATCAAGGACAAGCCGGTCAGAGCTGGCGACAGCGCCGATGATATTGAAGTCCGCGTTGCCCTTTTTACCACCTTACTTCTTCCCAAAGATCTTAATCGCAATGCCGAGATGAGCGAGTACAAAAATTTCGCTCTAATTTTGCAGCATTCCATACAAGTAAGCCCCTAAAACTTGGTACTTTATATTCTCTATTTCCCTTAGAAAATTTTGCTCACTTTTGCTTTGTCCACTTCTGCTAGGCAATCCAGCATGGCCACTCCTTTGCAATGCAAGCCTTTAACATTAAGAAGGAGTTGGTCCAAAAGACGAAGGAGGCTGCCAATTTGTTTAGGTCCCTTAACAAGGCCGAGGGCAAAATGAAGGCCTTGATAGATCGGGCCGAGGCAGCCAAGAAAGCTCAGGATGAGGCACTTGAAAAGGCAGATGCTGCAAAGGCCATTGCCAAGGTCCTTGAGGCCGAAAAGAATGAGGCCCAAGTGAAAACTGCTGAGGCCCAGGCTGAGCTCTGGGCTGCCCTGGCCACAAAGATGTCGAGATCAAAGCAACTGATGAGAAGGCATATGCCGAGGGGGCAGCCGACGTCAAGGAGGATTACAAGAAACAAGTGAAGCAAGCATGTAACAAGGGTTTCACCCTTGGTTGGATGGCTGCTCTGAAGAAGTTGGTTGTCCCTGAGGACTCTCCCCTAAAAAATGCTAGCGACCTCATCCTGTCATTCCCCTCTACTCCAAGCCAATCCGAGGACGAGGCTGAGTCCGAGGAGGAAGCTGAGGCTGAGAAAAAAGAAACTGCTGGGGCCAAGTCCCCTACTCTAAATGAGCAAGTCGTGGACTTGTCTCAGGATGAGGAGGGTGAGGTCTTAAAGGGTGCCTCTGCTGAGAAGACATCATTCGAGGCGTCTATCGCCGAGAAGAGCCTCGACCAGACTCTTAAAGAGATCGACGTCGAGCTCGCGGTTGAGAAGGCTGCCAAGAAAAGTTCCCAGATGTCCTCTGAGCCCCAATCCCAACCAACTAATGACGTCGAGTAGTCTAGTTTCTTTATTTCTTGTATCTTGTACTTTTTCTAGTTTTTGAAATAATGTAAGCTTTAATTTGGCCGACATGCCACTTTTGTAATCTTGAACAATTACTCTTCAATGTCAGGTCGAAGTGCCTTATTTTCTTATCTGAATGCAGTTTTAAGTATCTTCTTTCAGTGTGATTGAATGTTTGTCTTCCTTTTGCTATCTTGTACGATTCTATACTTAATAATTTTCATGTCTTCAACATAGACCTTAACTGTGTAATCTTCTCGGTGTGGAGTACTTCAGCCATATCTGTAGACACCCCATTTTTGACCGTCCTCAAGACTTGGTTGTGCTTGCAGGTACATACAGCCACAAGTTCGATTGCTCGTCGAGTACTCGACTTTCGTGGCGGAACGTCACATGTTTGAGCTTTCCAAACCCTGTTTCCTTTCTGCCCCATTTTTGGACCATGTGTTGGTTCTTTCAGCATGATTCTCATAGTGCACTGCCGGCCACTGTTTAGCACTGCCGACCATGCATTTTCCCCTGCCTGCTATTGATGAAGCCTGCTGGCCATCAATGAGGCACTACCGGCCACAGGTGATGGCCGGCAGAACCCTTTGTCTCAGCAGATTTCACGCCAGATCTTTTGAGCCTGCTGGTTTTCACTCATCCATCCTCCATACACGTGTATGGAGGGATGAGGCCCTTTCCAAGCTTGTTTAACAAGCTTTACATTTCCTCTCTTCTATAAAGAGGAGAGGCTCCTCCTCCATTTCAGAGGTTCAAGAAAAATGGGCTGAGAGTTATAGATATAGCTTTGTATCTATATCTCTCTTTGTTCTTGTTTTGTGCTTCAAAAGTGTAGTTTTGTCTTAGTTTAACATACAAACACACACTCAAACACCTTGCTTGTGTTGCTGAGGCTTCTTGAAGTTGTTTTTGGTGTTCTTGGGTTGATTTGAGCTTGAAAAGCTTGCTGGAGCTGTAGTTTTAAAGAAGGTCTTCAAGGGTGAGTTTCTATCCCTTAAAACCCCCATTCTTGCTTAAGCTTTTATCCCTTCTTACATGTTATTTTAAGCTTAGCTTTCTACTGGAAAAAGTTCTATTTTTGCATGCTTAAATTTTTTTTTTAAGGTCACTTTTTCGTTTAGGGTGATCTACCCCCTCTTAGGCCTTGTTAGGCCTTATTTTGAGCCATCCCCTTTAGTCTCTTGTTATAACCTTTGCATGACCTTTCCACCATTGAAATCCAGAGGATTTTTAGTGGTGGAAAGGTGGTTTTGGGGTCTTAAATAGGAGAGGGTCATCCCCTCTCCTTGTGTTGTGTTTACTTACTTTGAATGCCTCATGTGTGAGCATGTTTACTAAGCTTATGTTGGCCATATCTTAGCATGTATTTGTGGTTATTTTGCTGTGGCATACCACTGTTTTGGGTTGGTTTGGTTGGTCCATGCATGCATAATACACTTGTAGTGTAAATCACACAAACTAGTCTTGTATGCTTTATGAAGTAGCATGTCATTCTAGCTTGTTTTGTTTCCATTTCAGTAGGTTTTTGGTATTGTTTTAGCATTCCATGACTCTGTTTTGGGTGGGTTTGATGGCCCCTTGCATACACCATGCACTTGTAGTGCAATTCCATGAAATAGCCTAATGTGTGCCATGCTTTAACATGTCATTTTAGCATGCTTTTGACTTAACTTCAATAAGCTTTTGTCCATGTTTTAACATGCTTTAGCTCTAATTTTGGTTATTTTGGTTATGCATGCCATGCTTTGTATAGCTATAATGCATTCTAGCTTGTTAGCTTTGTGTATCAAGTCCACTAGCATGCTTTGCTTAGCCTATTTGAGTGATTTGGCATCACTTGTTATGTGATTTCAGTCCATATTTCATGGTCATTCACTTGCATTTATCACTCATTCAATGCGTTGGAGGGTTTGCCCCTTTATGCCTTAACATGGATCATTGCGTATGCCTTCATGTCTAAGCTTGTGAGCTATCATTTTGCTGTGTTTTTGGGGTTATTTTGCCATAATATAACTTTGATTTTTATTGGTTAAGTCATCCCATGCTTGGTCCTAATAGGTGTAGTGTAATCCACCTTGTTTGCCTTGCATTCATCATGCCTTATGCCCTTTATGCTAGCATATTTTGGCTTCCTTCCATGCATGTTTTAGACTCATTTTAACATGTTCTAGGACTTTTTTAGGTTGCCTTTGCCATATGCTTCATGCTTTGTGTAGCTGTAGTGCAATTGGCCTTGCTAGCTTTGTGTTTTGATTACTCATGCATGCTATCTTTGAGCTATTTAGATGATTTGACATCCTTTAATACTTTATTTCAGAGTATGTAGCATTGCCATGTTCCCACTTCATTCACTCTTTAAGTGCATTTGAGTGTTGTTCGTTGTTGCCTTGTTTATGGCCTAGCTCGTATGCTCGCATGCCTAGGTCCTTGAACCTCTATCTTAGCATATTTTGGTCTTTGTTTAGACCTATTTCAACTCTTTCCATCATTGGTTCATGCATATTTGCCATGTATTGCATGTCTCCTTTGTAGTCCTCTTTATTAGCTTTAATGCTTTAAGGACCCTAGCATGCTTTACTTGCATTGTTTAAGTGATTTGGCATCATTTCTTGTCTAAATTCAGTGCACTTAGTGTTGTTACACTTCCATGTTTATCACTTCTTGAGCACTCTTGAGAGTTGGGCTCCTAGGCCTAGTTGATTGGCCAATGCATTATGCATGCATGCCTTGCCTTTTGGTGCCTTTGTTTTGGTGTTTTGGCCACTATTTTGGGTATGGTTGAGGTCTATCCATTTTTGGTTTAAGTCTATTGAGCATTGTGTATGCCATGTAGTTCATTGCATTTGTGTATGCCATGTTCATAGCATTGTGTATGCTAGTTGCTGTTCTTAGCATTGTGCATTGTGCATGCCATTGGCCTTGTTAGGTTGTTCATGTTGCATTGCATGCTTGCATGCTTGGTACCTTGCATGTTTGCATGCTTGAGATGTTTTGCATACTTGCATGCTTGAGTCGCATTGTGTTGCATGCATGGCTTCGATGTTAAGCCAAACACGAGAAACGAGGGACGTTTCACACTTGAAGTGATGAAACGTGCCTCAATTCTCGGTCGCCGACGCTGCATTCATTTTACATTGAATTGCACAAGTTGGATCTTTGGCCATCATGCATCGAGATGCGTGATTGATGGTCTTGGATCCGATTATGCCTTTTCCTTGATGTTTCGAGGTGATATAGGGTGGCATAGTGCGTACATATCCTTAGGAGACCCTCCCTTTCCTCTATTTTGTGCTCTGATGCAGCTTGGTGTCACAACACACCAGTGGCCGGCACCCTCTTGTTGTTGGCAGACAGTCCTTCACTCTTGGCTGGCAGGGTCGTCGGCAGCATCTCGTCATGGCCGACAGGCCATTGGTGCACTCCCCAGCATGTTTTTGGTAAGATCCAACAACTAGTTCTTGAGGACACCCTGCAGACATAGCCTTTAAAGAGCATTTGGAGAGCTTTTCGGGACAGGAATCGAGCATGCATCTTCACCTTCTTCAAGGCAGAGCTGAGGCAGCCTAGTCTACATATTTTAATGCTTTATTTGTTAATTAGCATTCGGTTTTTGTAACTTAATTAATTTGTTAATTAGTTAAAGTTTTGTAATAATTAGTTGTAGCTAGTTATTCATTCGGTTATGTAATAATTAATTAGCTTGTTAGTTAGTTAATTAGTCGGTTTGTATTTTTCATTCGGACCCTCCGTCGAGAGGGCCAATTGTTGTAATAAGCGTACGTGTATGTAATGCATGTCTTCCAACCTCCATTTCTTTTTCTTTTTTACTTAACCGCTTACGATGGTTAGTTCTAGGACATATTTTGTTTAGCATACCTTATGCTTTACATGCCTGCATCCATTCATCTGTCTTGCATGCACCGGGCTCAGCGCATCATACTAATTGTATTGTATTTCAATTCTGATTTGAATACATGATTATCAAGTTGCATTTCACATGCCATTTTAGAATAGCCGAGCCTATTTCTAGTTGCATTTTGTATGTGTTGTATTAGCCATTTTAAACATGAACTAGGATGATGCATGATTTCTAACTAGTTCTCTATTTTGGCTCGGAGTACACTGTGAGTGTTTACGCTTTAGCATACTGCATGTGTGTTAAGTGTTGCCATGTTAGCATGCTTGCCATGAGGCTAAGTGCTTATATGATATAACTACCTGAATGCCTGTGGGTGAAGGTTGGATTACTTGAATTGGAACAATTCATCAAAACTCTATTTTAGCCTACTTGCGAGTAACGAACTTTAAACCATTTTCAAACAAACAAATGTGCAATGCTTTGTTCCAACTTAGGCGATCTAGTCTATACTTGAATGTTGTGCGCATCACATAGTAAGATTAGCTAATCAATCGGAATAAGAGCACATGTGTTTTCAAAAACATGATATCATGCTTAGTACAGGCCGATTTTTGATCGGGCGAGCGGGGGTGCTCATTGCATGACCTTCCCCTCTCGTACCCAAGTTCCTGAGTTGAGGCAACTTTGGTGATGACGGACACGTGGCCTTAGGCACGAGTCAGGGTTTCCTAAATTCTCCCAATAAAATATTTAGATGGCGACTCTGTATCTGGCAAAGCAGTCCATGTTTGGCACTTCTTTATAAAAATCAGTTTTCCAAAACGATTTGCCGGATTTGGACTCTTTGGTGATTTATCAGTCTTGCATTGTACTTTGCGAGATTAGATTCAGAATCGTGACATTGAGTCCGAACTGTAGTAGTAAGCCCAATGAACAAAACGGGATTTTCGCGCCAATTCGCGCGCGGAGCCCGGGAAGTTTGTGCGCGTCTACAGTTTCTGGCGACTCTGCTGGGGATTTAGAAAACTTGACTCGAACTCATGATATCTTGTTTTGATTACACTTATGTGTCTCTTTGCATTGCATTTGCATTGGTGCACCTAGGACACCGTGTTTGCTGTATGCTATTCCTGAACGGTTTGCCGAAGGCTTGCTTTCAGAAGCATGCCATAAGGCTGACCAGTTATGGGCTCTGCCACGACGGGAACACAAACCTCGATTTTTACCGGGGCACCCTTTTTGACCATTCGACCTAGTGCATATCGGAATCCATAGTGACTATTCCAAACTAGGACAGGTTGCTTACCCGATCATAGGTTGTTTGAAACCGCTGTGTGCGTGGTGAAACCCTAGCTCCTGACGAAATAGGACAGGGAAACCCTACCCCCAACATAGGGGTGTTTTTTGGCTCTCACTTGTTTGCTATGTGCCTTTGGAGTGTGCCTCTACAGGAATGCATGTATCAGTTTGTAAGTCTGGGTATTAGGCCTGTGGGCATCAGTATTTTGGGGGAATTAGTTTTACCTAAGGATATCAGTTTACAGGCAGAATTTTGGGCAGAATTCAGTAATGAGTACAGTCATTCAGCTATGTTCATGTCTGTATCAGTGAAATTGGGTTGAGATCCTGCCAGTTTTCTCTTTTGCAAGGGGGGAACCGTAGCTTCAGAAGGCTCCAATATTCCCCGAGGTTCATTAGATTTGTGCTGATAGACTTTGTCAGGTTAGAGATTCAGTTCAAGAACAGCCGGTATTTTCCTTCGCTGAGGCAAGGCAGAGAAAGGCCAATCAAGGCTCACTGGTTCATCTGATCCGTTAGTCACCAGTCACATCACCTCTGTTCAGTTCAGCAAACTCATGATGACACAAAATTCAGAAGAAATTGTGGTCATGGTAGCAGCATTAAACCAGGGAGTCGACATGCAGAGTGAGACCGATGTTGAAATGCAACGCCCGCCCAGGTCACCTGCTGCACATCCAATCTGGGAACCCCAATTATTCCAAACCCGTGAGCCCACCACTTTTGAGCCGATGGGAATGATTGGCGATCTTCAGAGGTCTGTGGTTGATCTAGCCTTCGGAATGTCGGCTCCGCCATCGATCATATCACATGCCGAGAACTTCATGCCGGAAGAGCCTCCACTATTGGGGTGAATTGTAATTGAACTCAGTCAACCTGAAGCCATCCCAAGTTCGAGCAATGACATGTTGAGAACAATAGGACTTCGCACTGATGTAGCAACCCAAACCTTCAACCAAGCTAAGGCGAGTGGTAAGAACAAGGTGGAGGCAGACAATGATCCCTATGAACAACTTTTGCAGGCTGTTGAGGTTTTGAAAGCCGGGGGACTGAACAAACAGCAAGTGTTCCCAGTTGCTGCAAAAACTGTGGATGACACTTTCGTTACTCAGAACGAGGGCAGTTCGAGCCAAGGGAAAAATCGGGGGAAGGGCCGTCGTACTAGAACTATTCCTCCCAATCCTAATTCTACACCCGGGAAAGATCAGCAAACCAAGCCAGCACCTGCTGACCCCTTTGCCAGTGCATCCAGCAAAAATCCACAAACCTCGAAGTATTTACCTCGAGGTCGCAGGGTCTTCCATGCCCTCTATATGCCTTTGTCCAAGGCTCTTCAAATCCTTGCTGAAAAGGGGCATCTCAAACCCCTCGAGCCTCGACCTCTCCCTAGTCGTCTTCCCCTTAGTCATGACGCTACTCGGTACTGTGCGTATCGTCAACAAACTGGTCATAACACCGACAATTGCTTCCGTCTTCGCCACGAAGTACAGGATTTGTTTGACAACGGGGTCGTCCTCCCACCAAGCTCAGCAAAGTCTATCGTCACTGGATCAGTGAACTTGGAGGATAATGTGATGTGATCAGGGGACGAACCACCTGCGGGCGACGCTCAGTTTACTTCAGATGTGGCGTATGGCACGCACTATTTTGAGCATTTACGAATGCTAGTTTTTGTACTTTCTAACTTGGGTATTCAGTCAGTTTTGTTGTCTTGTATATAGTCAGTCTTTTTGTAGTATGTCAGTCGGGTCTGCCTTGTTGTATCAAACCAGTTCTGTTTGAGTCGGGTGATTTCAGAGGTGTTACCTCGGACATCACTATTTTGTTTTGTGTTTGTCTTTTTGCTTTCTTTTGAGTCTGTTTCTGTGTTGAAGTCAGTTACGCCAACAGATCTGAATGAAATAGCGGTGGTTTTCATACCCTCGTGTTTGCTTCTGCCTTGCGCCAGTTGTGCCAGAAGTTTGAATGAAACGGCAGTGCTTTCCACTTACTTTTTCTGTGCCTTTTAAATCATTGCATTGACCTAAGTTTTTCAAAACTTTTTGAACAATGTATTAAAAACAAAGAGGAAGGAATTCCTCGGGATTTGTAAAAATTTGATCAATTGAGAGAAAAAGAGGCGTGCTAAGCCCTTAATGAATGAGATCATGCTCGTTAATGTGAGTGCTGGGAAGGATCTTAGCTTGATCCAGATTGGTTCTACATTGTCTTCGGCGGGAGCGATTAGTCGCTTTCTTAAAAGATTTCAAAAAATGTTTTGCGCCGTCCTGCGAAAACCTGTGTGGAATCGCTTGAGATTGTGCAGCCAAGGATTGCTCTCAGCCTCAAGACTCGACCCCTTTTGCTTTCAAACCTTGAAATTGGAGTCAAAATGTTCAACGGTTAACCACAATGTGAGGCCTGTGTGGCCAGATTTGAAATAGCCCTCGAACTAGGGACAAGAAAGTCAGATCAAGAAGGTCAGACGTTGTCAAAAGAAGCTTGCAAAGCTAGATCAGAAGCACCCCTCGAACTAGGGGCAAAAATGTCCGATGTGCTCGAAGAGTCGAAGATGGATCATTCTACAAATCAATGAAGATCGGCAAGAATGCCAAATCCCAGAAGGGAGGAAAGAAGAAAGTATTGCTGAAGGATAACCAAGTTCCTATCCACAACACTGGAGGCAAATTCAACCCCTATTGGATGGACTCCTACATCATCAGCGAACAACAACCACTCTCTTAGATCCAGATGGCTTTGACATCTCAAAACCATTTGATATGGACAAAGCTACACTTTTACCCTTGAGCGGCTCGTTGGGCCGAAAACCCGGAAGGGCGACCCAGGCAAAAGTTAGAGCAAGAAAAAGAACAAAAGGAACAAAAAAACAAAAAATGCAAAAAAAAAAAAAAAAAAAAAAAGACGAAGAAAATGAAAAGAAAAGAAAAGAAAAGAAAAACAAAGCTCGCAAGGTTGAAAACCCGGAAGGGCAGCCTTGGCAAAAGTTAGAGCGCAAAAGGAGAGGTTAATACCCGAGTGTACCTTAACCGGGACTACGTAAGGCTTGATTCCCATGTTTGGGATACGCAGGCAACTTCATTCTGAAGTCCAGCTATAAACACTTCCAAATTGATTGTGTCCATATAATGGTTCTGATCATCTTTATCTTCTCTATACTCGAGTATTCGGTTGTGATCGCCACCTTGAGGACTGATTACAATGCGCTGCGGTGCCATTCAAACAAGGGGCAACTTTTCGTTGCCATACAATGTGCTGCGGTGCCATTTAAACAGAGGGCAACTTTCCGTTGCTGTGCAGTGCCGTTTGGAACAAGGGGCAATTTTCCTTTGGATCTAAGATTGTGCATCTCAAGAGTAGGTTCCGTGCTCGTTGAGCAGTGGCCGTTTGCAAAAATAGTTTTGAGAATTTTTACTGAGGTTGACTAATTTTCTCCAAAATTATTCTATTTTTCCAAAACTGGACCATTTCTTGGACCCAAAAAAGGAAAATTTACAGTGCTCATAGCCTAACTTGCATGATTTCAAATTAGAAAGTTGAACAACTATGTTAATCTAACTCTCATTTTGGTTAAAATTGTTTTAGTAGAAAGCCAAAACAAAAAATGGTCAAAATGATGAATTAGGGGCACAGTTAAGTCAAATGTTCTGTCTTTTCCCCATTGACACCATACCTGCCAGAAAGGGCACTCTACCTGCCAGAAAGGGCACAGCTAAAGCTAACAACAAATGGCTGAAAACTCTCTCATCCTCCGAGCAACGAGGTATCAAGTCAGGTGCAAAGCACTAACTGGAATGGATCAAGATACTCCACTCCCTCATCTGGGGCATTGACTAGACGCCACCGGAAGAAATAGCCACGAGCTGGTAATGTTGGGCATGAACCCACAACTTCCTGTTTATCCATCAACCACCCAGGGGAGGGATAAAAAAAAAGAGAGATTGAAGAATAGAGAGATGTGCACTGAGAGAAAGAGTGAGAAAAGGGCTTTTTCAGAAAAACAGAGCTTGAGTGCCAAGTAATGTGAGAATCACAAGTAAGAAAGGGTGGGAAACAATACCCAGAGAAATTGGCTCCTCGTGAACTAAGAGGTCTAGCGCCTTTGTAACACGTCTGAGTGTCGTGTCTTTTGTTTTGTCTTGATTCTTGTTTTGAGTCGTTTCGAGTGTTTCTCGATGTGTTTAGGTTGTTTACCTTTTGTCTTTCTTTATTGAGTCATTTTGCGCTATGTTCAGTCGTAGGCTCAATACCCGATTGAGAACTCGTTTCTTAATTTCAAAATAAATCGTTTTGTGCTCAGAGTGCTGTGCCATTCTCCACATTTGTGCAACACAGAATTTGTTCTTTCATAAAATTGCAGGGTTCAACCTAGGTCATGTGAGAACAGTTGAACCAGAACCTATCTGAAGCTATGAAGGTTCCGGGCTACGAAGTAAAAGAAAAGAGGGAAATATTGGAGCATCCGAGTTTGTTTCAAATTTTGCATGTTCCGTTTTCGCATCCTGCCTGTTCAGATTGAACTGTTTGTTCAGAATTCACTGTGTGCAGAATAAACTGACTACTGTGTTATGAGCCGTGTGTTTAGAATGAGCAGTGTGTTCAGAATTCGTCGTGTGGAAAATAAACTGAGTACTGTGTTATGAGCCGCGTGTTCAGAATGAGCAGTGTGTCCATAATTCGCCGTGTGTAGAATAAACTGAGTACTGTGTTATGAGCCGTGTGTTCAGAATGAGCTGTGTGTACAGAATTCGCCATGTGCAGAATAAATTGAGTACTGTGTTATGAGCTATGTGTTCAGAATAAGCAGTATACTGTACGAGCTATGTGGTCAAAGTCAACCGAATACTGTGTTGATTGTTTCAATGCCAGAATGGCAATCAAAAGTGCTCTCCCTGAGTGCCATTCCCTACCAGAGTTACCTTGGCTGTGTTTGCAATGAGGTCCTAGGAGATCAACTGCGATGGTGGAAACTAGAGTTCGAATGGCTGATGCCTAGAATACAAAGGTTTGGAATTTCCGAGACTAAAGTCTAGTTTGAATACCCAGGGGTGTATCCCCGGCTTTAAATCTGTATGGAAGCCCCATAGGTTGAGGTAGCGGGTTTGGACCTCGATTCTGGATACTGAACCAACCTAGTCTGTCACCCCGTTGGAAAATAGGGAAAGTTGTGAGTATGATCAGGAAGAAAAGCGGCATCCATGGTTTCCCCAGCAGACGTTGCTCCTTGTCAACATTTCAGAACCTTTGTACTATGGGTTCAAGGTAAGAGTTTGAAGAACACACAAGGAGAGATCCCTGTCAGAGTAGAGCGGTTCATTGCCACTCACCTCATGAGGTGCTTTCTAAAGTGCCGTTTTGTTTGTTTATTGCATTTCCTATACATCATGCTCTACATTGCTTGTAACATGTATCATATCATCACACATATTGCATAAATGCATGTTGTACTATACTTATTCTTGTTGTCGCATAGAATATACATGTTACATTGGATGTACGTCGTTGATCTTTTTGCATAGAGTATGTACATTGCATGGAGCACGTTTTAACCTTGCTTGCATAGAATGTGCACTTCTCACCCTGGCATGAAATGCGCATCTTAAATGTTGCATGGAGCATACATTTCTTGCACTTGCCTCGCTATGCATGTCTCATGTGCATTATTATGCACTTTTCACCCGCATTGTTATGCACGCTCCAGTTGCATTGTTATGCACTCTTCATCCGCATTGTTATGCACTTTTCACCTGCATTGTTATGCACACTTTATTTGAGTTGTCACGCACGTTTCACCCGCATTGTTATGCACGTTACACTTGCACTGTTATGCACTTTTCGGTTGCATTGTTATGCACACTCTAGTTGCTTTGTTATGCACTTGTCAGTTGCATTGTTATGCACACTCTAGTCGCATTGTTATGCACCGTTTTATTTGCATTGTTTTGCATATCTATCTTGCGTTGTCACGCACGTTTTACTTGCATTGTTTTGCATATCTATCTTGCGCTGTCACGCACTTTACTTGCATTGTTTTGCCCATCTATCTTGCGCTGTCACACACGTTACTTGCATTGTTTTGCACACTCTTTACTTGCGTTGTTACGCATCGTTCCAACTGCATTGTTATGCACATTTCACTTGCATTGTTGTGCGCTCTCCACTTGCATTGTTATGCACACTTCACTTGCGCTGTCACACACGTTATTTGCATTGTATTGCATTGTACCTATCAAGTTTCTTTCTCATTTATGCACGGTATTGTATGTACTGTTCATTTCAGACAAGTTCCGGTTCAGTTTGACTGGTACCTTTCCTTTCTCGTGTGTGATACGCTGAGAGGCTTACCTTTCTTCTCTTGCGTGTGATACACTGAGAATTTTTCCCCTTTCCTCTCTCGCGTGTGATACGCTGAGAGGTTTACTTTTCTTTTCTTGCGTGTGATACGCTGGGAAATTTACCTTTCCTCTCTCGCGTGTGATACGCCATGAGAGGTATGCCTTTCCTCTTGTTGCATTGTTATGCACACTCTTTCCTTCGGGGAACAAGGGGATACGTCCCTATGTTTCTCTTTCCTTAGGGGAACATGGGGATACGTCCCTATGTTTCTCCTTCCTTCGGGAAATACGGGGATATGTCCCTATGTTTCCTCTTTTTCCTCCTTCCTCATATGATTTCAGCGTGTTTGGAATTTGTTTACCTCTTCTCACGATTTCAGCGTGGTTAGAGTTTGTTCCTTCCTCACACGATTTCAGCGTGTTTGGAATTTGTTTACCTCTTCTCACGATTTCAGTGTGGTTAGAGTTTGTTCCTTCCTCACATGATTTCAGCGTGTTTGGAATTTGTTTACCTCTTCTTACGATTTCAGCGTGGTTAGAGTTTGTTCCTTCCTCACACGATTTCAGCGTGTTTGGAATTTGTTTACCTCTTCTCACGATTTTAGCGTGGTTAGAGTTTGTTCCTTCCTCACATGATTTCAACGTGTTTGGAAATTGTTTACCTCTTCTCACGATTTCAGCGTGGTTAGAGTTTGTTCCTTCCTCACACGATTTCAGCGTGTTTGGAATTTGTTTACCTCTTCTCACAATTTCAGCATAGTTAGAGTTTGTTCCTTCCTTACATGATTTTTAGCGTGTTTGGAATTTGTTTACCTCTTCTCACGATTTCAGCGTGGTTAGAGTTTGCTCCTTTCTCACACGGTTTCAGCGTGTTTGGAATTTGACTCAGGTTGCGTCATACACGCTTCTAATTGTTTGTTTTTGGACCTCCTCTCACGATTTCAGCGTGGTTTGAGTGTCTTTTTCCTCACATGATTTCGGCATGTTTGGAATTTATCTCAGGTTGCGTTGTGTATGCGCCTGATTGTTTGTTTTTCCTCTTCTCATGATTTCAGCATGGTTAGAGTATGTTGCCCCTTTGTATCTTCTGTAATTGCATTTCATTCGCGCTGTTTTGCGCATCGCACTATTTTGTGCATTTCATTTCATTCACGTTGTTTTGCGCATCGCACTGTTTTGTGCATTGCATTCATTTCGTCGCGCTGTCTTGCGCATCGCACTGTTTTGTGCATTGCATTCATTCGCGTTGTTTTGCGCATTGCACTATTTTGTGCATTGTATTCATTTCATCGCGTTGTTTTGCGCATCGCACTGTTTTGTACAGTGCATTGCTCGCACTATTTTGCGCACCTTCCTGCACCTATTAGTGCATCGCTCGCATTATTTTGCACACCTCATCTGCACTTGTTAGTGCATTGCATTTCATTCGCACTGTTTTGTGCATTGCATTTCATGTGTGTTGTTTTGCACATTGCACTATTTTGTGCATTGCATTCATTTCATTCATGTTGTTTTGCCCATCGCACTGTTTTGTGCATTTCATTTCATTCGCGCTGTTTTGCGCATCGCACTGTTTTGTGCATTGCATTCATTTCATCGCGCTGTCTTGCGCATCGCACTCTTTTGTGCATTGCATTCATTCGCCCTGTTTTACGCATCGCACTGTTTTGTGCATTGCATTTATTTCATCGCGCTATTTTGTGCAGTGCATTGCTTGTGCTATTTTGCGCACCTTCCTGCACCTGTTAGTGCATTGCATCGCGCTATTTTGCGCACCTTACCTGCTCTTGTTAGTACATTGCATTCTTATGTACACTTCACTTGCATTGTTATGCTTGTTTTCCCTGCGTTGTCTCGCACCCTTAGGTTGTATTGTCTTGCATCCTTCCATCCGCGTTGTCTTGCATCCTTAGGTTGCATTGTCATGCACCTCTCCACTTGCGTTGTCATGCACTTTTCATTTACATTGCTATGCATGTTTCTAACGATATTATACCTGTTGAGTTTCCTTTTTTTGCAGGCACGATATTTTATGTACAATTTATTTGAAGCTGGCGCGACCAGATGAACCGCACGGTATTGTATGTACTCCGCGTGAGACGCAGCGAGAATTGTATAATTCTCTTACATCCTTTCTGCATGTAATCTAGTTTGGTTCGAATTCCCTGGCTTAAACTGTTGCATTTATTGTATATAATTGCTTCATTACTGCTTTCTTTGCATAATTATAAGTTATGCTCTTGCATTGTGCATGTCATTTGCATTTTGCCCCAGCCTGCGGGCACATCTCTGTGTGGTTATATTGAATCTTTGCCTGAGTCTTCGGCCTTGTCAAAAATGGGTCGTCTCTGGGCTTTGACATTCACTCCCGTCACTTTGTGACTTTCGAGTTCTGTCAAAGAATATCTACTAACAGTTTATCTTGGCTTTGGCCTAACACTTGAAAATATTATGAATATTTTCACAAGTGTTACTTACAACTTGCCACCTCACTCAAGACTTTTGTCTTCTATTATTGCAACATAACCTTGGGTTAACTTCAACTTGTAAAGTTTTCTTAAAATTTCAACAAGTATTAAACCAACTTCCTTTAACATAACATCGGTTTAACTTCAACTTGTAAATTTTTCTTAAAATTTCAACAAGTGTTAAACCAACTTTACCTTGTAAATTCCAACTCCCAAGCATCATTCTCCAACCCTCTGCCCCCTAATGTGAACTTAAGTTCCACTTAGGTTCTCATTAAGCATGTGGTTTTGACCTTGTCGCCGAGGTCAGATTCAAACAAAGACTGGCGAGGTTACCAACCTTGGTCTCTTTGTTAATCTGACTGACATGTACTTAGTTCTAATTTGAGTCTGACTCTGCCGATATGACAAGTTCAGGTTAACCCAACTTAGTTCAACTGTATTATATGCAAGTATAATTCTACTCTGTCATATAGTAAGTCTAAGTTATTCGTCATGTTTCGCTTAGAAATATCGCCAACTTAGTTCAACTCGATTATATGCAAGTATAATTCTACTCTACCATATAATAAGTCTAAGTTATTCATCATGTTTCAATCAGGAACATTGCCAATTTAGTTGTCAATCATACTACACAAGTTTGAAAATCAAGCTAAAACTTTATTATTACTTCGGCTAATAACAAAAAATCTTTAAAAAACAAGAAACTCTAATGATAGAAAAACTTCAAATTACAATTATTCCAGGGTCTTGGCAACTCTTTGACTTCACAGTCCTCAAGCCGATATGTCCCATCGCCCAAGACCGAGATGATTTTATAGGGTCTCGCCCAATTTGGGCCAAGCTTGCCCTCTCTGGGATCTTACTTGTTACCGACAACCTTTCTTAGGACAAGGTCACCAACTTGGAACTCTCGTGGGTTGACCTTCTTATTATAAGTCCTGGCAAGCTGCTGCTGGTATGCCCCCAGCTGAATTGCTGCTTTCTCCCTTCTTTCTTCTAGCAGATCTAGATCTCGGGCCAGGAATGCCTCGCTGGTCCCATTTTCTACTCCTTGGGTTCTGATCCCTAGGATGTCGACCTCAAGAGAAATGACTGCTTTTGTGCCATAAGCCATGGCAAATGGGGACTCCCTAGTCGATCTTCTCGGCGTAGTCTGATATGCCCAGAGTACATTGGGCAGCTCTTCCACCCATTTTCCCTTTGCAACTTGCAGCCTTTTCTTGATCCCGTCCAAGATAACTTTATTGGAGACTTCCTCTTGACTATTACTTTGAGGAAAGCTTAGGGTAGAGTAATAATTCTTGATTTTGTACTTTGCACAGAAGCTCTTGATTAGCTTACTGTCAAACTGTGTACCATTGTTGGCTATTATTGCTCTTGGGATCCCGAACCTGGTGATGATGTTCTTCCAGATGAAGTTCTTCACATCAATGTCCCGAATTTTTGCAAGGGGTTCAGTTTCTACCCACTTGGTGAAGTAATCTGTTGCCACCAGCAGGTACTTCCTTCGTCCAGTTGCTTGAGGCAATTTTCTAACAAGATCCATGCCCCATTAGGCAAATGGCCAAGGGCTGGACACCGGGTTCAAGTCTGCTGCTGGTTGTTGTATCAAAGGTGCAAACCTTTGGCACTTCTCACATTTCTTTACATAAGTTTCAGCATCTTTCTGCATGTAGAGCCACCAGTACCCTTGAGTAATGGCCCTATGAGCAAGTGACCTGCCCCCAACGTGGCTTCCACATACTCCTTCATGTACCTCGTATAAAAAGTCTTCAACCTGTGCAGGATGCACACACCTTAGAAGGGGTCCAGAAAAAAGATCTTCTGTAGAGATGTCCTTTTGCTGTCAAACTGAATCTTGCCGACTTCAGTTTGATCTTGTGCACTTCTTTACGGTCATCTGACAACTTCGCATCTCTAAGAAATACTATTATTGCATCTATCCAACTTGGTCCCATCTCCACACACATTGTTTCACGCTCTGTGTTTAGTGGTTCTATGCTTGGACTTAACAAGAAGTCAACCATTATCGTTCTTGCCTCTCCAGGTTTCATTGCACTAGCCAGGTTGGCTAGAGCATCTGCATGGCTGTTGTCTTCTCGGCTAACTTGCTGTAGTTGGTAATTCTGGAATAAGGCTACCAGTCTGCCCATTTCCTTTACATAGGCCGACATCATTTCATCTCGGGCTGCATAGTTGCCTGTTGCTTGGTTGACTGTACGCTGGGAGTCACAGAAGACTATTACCTCGTCAGTTTCCATGGCTGATGCCAACTTTAATCCTGTGATTAGTGCTTCATACTCTGCTTCATTATTTGAGGCCTTAAACCCCAAATGAATGGATTGTTCTAGTATCGGCCCATCTGGCGATACTAGTACTACTCCTGCCCCCGCTCCATGTCGGTTTGAACTCCTATCAACAAACAGCTGGAATGAGTCACCGATGTAAATACTGTAGGGCCTGAGTTTCTTATCCTTCCTTTGTTTTGCTGTCCCCCACTGGGTTTTTCCTTACTCACTTGGACGTTGTTGGACGTTGTATACCTCAGCTTAACGGAGCCCGATGTATGACGGCGTCTGGTGTGAATTCGGCCACAAAGTCAGCTAAGACTTGCTGTCCTGGGTCTGAATTCCAGGTCATATTGGCCCAAGGCCACTGCCCATCTGGCTATTCTGCCTGTCAAATCTCCCTGCTGTAACAGGGACCTTAAAGGATGTTTAATTAACACCACAATTTTGTGGGCTTGAAAGTAATGATTCAACTTCTTGGAAGCCATTACTAATGCCAGTGTTAACTTCTCCAAGGGTAGGTACCTAGTCTCTGTATCTGCCAGGGTTTTACTCACGTAGTAAACTGCCTTTTGCTCTCCCTTTTCTTCTCTGACTACTACTGCACTCACCGCATGCTCTGAAACTACCAAGTAGAAGAACAGCTACATTTATCAGAGCTTCTGCTTATGAATCTGTTCAGGACTGCAGGCCTTTCAGTCAACATCTGTACTTGTTTTGCTGACGTTGGGCTCTTCAGTTCTAAGATGACCTTGATCTGATATGGGCTTGCCTCAATGCCCCTTCTGGTTACCAAGTATCGCAAGAACTTACCAGACCCAACTCCAAATGCACATTTCGATGCATTGAGCTTGGAGCCGATATGTTTTAAGGATGTCAAGAACTGTCTTTAAGTCTTCCAAATGATCCTTAGGTTCCTTGGTCTTCACGACCATGTAATCTATGTATACCTCTACTATTTTGCCAATTAGATGTCTGAACATCTTAGTCACCAATCTTTGGTAAGTTGCTCCTGCATTTTTCAATCCAAAAGGCATCACCCTGTTATACAGCCCTTTTTGGGTGATAAATGCAGTCTTCTCCTCATCTGGGGGTACATGGCTATTTGACGGTACCCCCCTGTAAGCGTCTAGGAAGCTCATTCTTCCATGCCTTGAAGTAGTATCCACCAATTGGTCAATCTTCGGTAAGGGGAAACTGTCTTTGGGACAAGCCTTGTTCAGACTGGTGAAGTCCACGCAGACCCTCCACTTACCATTTTTTTTCTTCACAACCACTGTGTTTGATAACCATGTCAGGTAATTTACCTCTCGAATGGCTCTGGCCTCCAGAAGTCTATCCACTTCCTCTTCTACTGCCTCAACATGCATTAGTGTCAGCCTCCTTGCTCGCTGGATGACAGGTTTGGCTGACCTGTCCACATTCAGTCTGTGGCAAGTGACCTCAGGGTCAATGCCTGGCATCTCGTATGGTGTCCATGCAAACACCTCAAGGTTTGCTCTTAGGAATGCCTCTAACTCTTTTTCCTCTTCCCGGCCAAGCATGAGCCGAGAAGGAAGAAGCGTTCTCCATCCCCTTGCTGAACAAGGATTTTCTTCAGGGCTTCTTCACTCTTCTCGACTAGCTCTTTGCCGACGTCCTCCAGGACTTCCACGTCCTCATCCTCGATCTCTGTTGTTTCTGCTTCTCGTATGTTGCAGGTAGATTTCATTGCTACCATGGAGCAATTCTTTGCCTATACTTGATCCCCTTTGACCTCCTCTATTTCATGCTCTGTTGGGAACCGCAATAGCTGATGCAATGTTGAGGGTACAGCCCCCATTGCATGTAGCCATGGCCTTCCCAGGATAGCATTGTAAAGGGATGGGGTGTCGATTATGATGAACTCTGTTTTTATCTTCTTAGTGCCAGCTTGTACCTCTAAACTTGCTGCTCCCAGGGGCCACGTCGGCGTTCCATTGAACCCAACCATTGGGCCATTAGACTGCTCCAGATCATCTTGGTGAAGGCCAAGCTCCTTGTAACACCTGACATACATGATGTCACAAGAGCTACCCTAGTCAACTAAGATGCGCTTTACTTGGCATTCTCCAATCTGGAGGGATATTACCAAGGCATCGTTGTGTGGATGCTACACCATCTCCAGGTCTTCCTCAGTAAATGACACCATTGGTCCCTGGCACTTGTCTACCCTAGGTCTCTTCTGTCTGACCTAATACACATATTGTAAGTGTTTTACCTTCTGGGTTTCCCCCTGTATCTCGTTCTCATTCATCTTCGAGTGAATCACATTGATCACTCGAGGTCCGCCTGCCTGCGGTTGTGGTGCTGGTGAAGGTGGTGTTGTCGGTGCCTGGTGCAGTCTTGCCTGCTCTTCCCTTGTCCTGGCCTCGTCTACTAGGTCCCTTAAATGGCCATGTCTTACCAGGTCTTCCAGATGTGAATTTAGGGCTCTACACTCCTGAGTCAAATGTCTAGCCTCATTGTGGTAAGCACAGTGCTTGCCAAGACTTCTTTCCATAAATTCGCCTAGTACCCTTGTTGGTGCTTTGTAATAGGGCTGATTTCGGATTTTCTCCAAGACTTTGTATATTGGGATTCTGAACACTGTGGTGACTGCTTGTGCAGCCCTCAGTCCTGTTTATGGTTTATTGTATTCACCATCACCTCAGCCTCGCTTCAGCGAGCCATTTTTCTTCTCTTGTTTCGACGCCTTTGTCCCCCGGCGTGTCCTCCTCGGCCCTAGCAAACTTTTCTATCCTGGCCATAAGTTCTTCCATGCTTTTTGGCAATGTCTTTGCCAGTGATTTTCGAAGCAGGCAATCATTTTTCAGGCCGTTCTTAAACGACACGACCACCACCTCCTAGTTGCATCTTGGTATTCGATTGAATACCTCATAATATCTTTTGGCATAGGCCCTAAGGCTTTCGTCCTTGCCAATTCTCAGAGCCATCAGGGCATCCACCCTCAATGGCTGTAGTTTGTTTGTCACGAACCTGGCCACAAATATCTTAGACAGGCCTTCCCAAGTTTTCACAGTTTCTTTCGACAACTTGTGAAACCAGTCTGATGCAATTTCCTCAAAGGATGAGGGGAACACCTTGCAAAGTAATATCTTGTTCCCAGTGTACAATGCCATCGAGTTCAGGTACAAACCGACATGAAAGTTAGGGTCCGACTTACCGTCGTATATCTAGAATCTTGGCATGCTAAACCTCTTCAGGGCTTCGAATTTGTCCAATTCTACCGAGAACGGTGTTCTCGGCTTGACCGGGGAAGTTACCTTGGCATCTTGTTGCTTCCTCTGGAGGTAATCCCTCAGATCCTCCTTGGTCCGTCCAGGAGCTCGGCTATCGACGAATTTCAGCTTTTTTGGTGCGCTACTCCTAGTATCATTATGAGTCCTCTTGGACCTTTCTCTATTAGTTGCGTCGAAACATAGTTCCTGCCCTTGAACATGCCGATGTTCTTTGGGGTCGTCTTCCTTGGTACGATGCGTCCTCCGAGAATCTCCCATTCTTGACTCTCCTCGCCCGACCACCCTTGAAGGCCGGCTAGAGCGTTTCTCGGTCCTGGTGTGCTGAGGGACTGTAGGGAGTGTTTTTTGCCCATCTTTTTGGGCATCTTTCTTGGCCGCTAGAATCGGTGTATCTTGTAACGGGAATGGTGGCTGTATGACATTGTTCTGTATCATGAAGTTGACGACCGTTTGCAAGTTCGCCAATTTGTTTGCCATTCCCTTCATCTCGTCGTCCCTCCGCAGGCATCTTTCTTTCCACACCTAGAGGTCGTCCTCGTTATAGTACCCGCTTTGATCTGATTTCTTTGATGTGTCGCCCTCCTGGCCGACGTCCTTTTCTCTGTGATTCTTATCACGAGTCTCTTTGTTGCAGTTGTCTTCTTTGACGTCAAGGTCAATATGTTTCCCACTCCCAATAAGAGTGTCGTCCCCGACCTTCTCTTTCTGTCCATTATTGGCCATCTATTCTTCTTTCTTTCTCACAGATGGCGCCAAATTGTGTTAGTCGATTTCTGACCACATTGCCAAACTGGTATTCAGTTGGAGAGCACCGGCAGAATAGATTAAGGCCGAACGACCTGTCACAGAAAGAAGAGATTCCGGCGGTGGTTCGTTTACTCAGGGGCACTCCGACGATCAAGTTGGTTATCTCTCAAAGATAGCAAAAGTACTTAACTTACTATTCAGAACACAAAAAACGTACCTTAGACCCACGATGGTGCCTCCTTTTTATATCCAACACAAACCTAGTTCCAATAGAACCCTAGCTTCAATGGACTCTGGATTACTACTAATCTTAGACTCCCAGTAGGATTGGAATAAACTCTCTAAGAGTCTTATCTTTATCCAAACTGAAGTCCTCTTCCAATCTAGGACTCTTGTCCCTTATCCGCTTATCCTGAATTCCGATATCTTCGCAGATAATCTCGGCCTAGTCGAGATTACCTCGACGTCATGACCAGGACACGTGGCACCTCGGCTGACACTTCGGTGCCACCTCGGCCACGTGTTGTCATTCAAAAATTATGTCCCCACAATATATATGAAAGAAATTTACCAAATAACTTGCTAGTAAATCCCATTTCATCTTCATGCTTGTTCAAATTTCAAAATTTAACTTTACATAGTTTAAAAGAGTAAGTGGTTGGAGTCTAAATGTAAAGCAATACATTTCCTATTTCCCTTCTACCCCTAACTAAATAAATAAATAAAAATGGTTCCCTAAAACAGAAAAATATCTGAAAGAGTTCCCTTTTTGAGTTGCACCAAGTCATTTCCTTTCTTTGAGATGCACACAATCAAAGATTTTTTGGAGCCATTAATTACTCATTTAACTTTGTACAAAGGATAGTTGTGAAAAGCCACCTACAACACACCTAACAATAATGGACATTAAAGAATAATCTTTTACTCAACACTTGTTGATATTGTCTAAATTCCATAAACAAAATTTATATTCATTATAGTGGCTTCCCATAAATATAGGAGTATTAGTTTTACGGGTAACCGATGTTGTCCTGATTGACTCTACAGACCCAAGTCTAGTTTCTCTTTACATACATGAATATTACAATTATGCATGTATTTGTTAGTATTCTATTCTTCACAACGTGACGTAAGCATTCAGTATTATCCATTGCAAAACCCCACTCACGCTCTAGAACACCAAAGAAAAGAAAACCACCACCCAACCCCAACCCCAACCCCATAGTAGACCTTCTCACTACCAACTCTCTGTGCCATTTGTTTCCAATAAAAATTAAAGATCAATTGAAGCTGAAAAAACAAAACCTCTGTATTGATCACTGTCACTGATGAGTTTTATGCCATTATTATGGGTTGGGTTTGGTGGAGATTTTGTGCAAGTGATGTTGTTGTTATAGAGTAAAGGGGATGGAATTGGAGGTAAGTGGAAAGGTGGTGGAGGTCGCAGTGGTCGGTGATGGAGGAGCTGCTGGGCTGAGAAATGAACTTGGAAGCAGATGGAGAGAGAGGGAGTAAAATGGGAATGAATGAGCTAGCTAGCTAGTGTAAGATTTAATAATACATGTAACCATAATAATAATGTAGAATTCAACTTCACAGGATCTTGAATTCAATACAACTCAAGAATAAAACTAACATACATTTGTCAGCCATTGAATTAGAGAAGTTGAGAAAATACCCCTAATAGTTGAACCTTAAATTCTTGGCTCACCTTCTTTTCTCTATCTCTGTTAATTAGGATGACTATAAAACTTAGAGTGATGGAAAAATACTTATCATATGAAAGGGGAGTCACCCATCCTTATATAGAGGAGAGAAGAGGGCCAGATAAACTCTTATCAGAAGAATTCCTAATCCATCAAGGTTTCCTTCTTATCTTAGAAGAGTGATTATATTAAAATTCTAATTACTGAACTTTATATCAAATATTGGCCTTATCTAATTGTGGAGTCCAAATAAATTAAAACATGTAAATATATGTAGGCTATTGGCCACACTAGAAAATAAATCCAACATTCTCCCACTTGGCCCATTAAGCCGATTATGATGCAATTATGAGTTTTTTCAAAAAATATGCAATTTATAAAAATTTTGACTCATTGGATTCCACACTAAAAACTTTGACACGTGATCACGAATTTTAAAAATAGCCAATAAGTTTAGATATATTAGAAACTATAATACTGTGATTATTTCAGATCACCAATGTGAGTCATAACGGTTATATAACATTTATGTCATATTTCCTTCTATGCACTACACCATCGATAACCTTCACCAACCCAGTCCATTATCGGGATATATAATTATTTGCCTGAAAAGCCCCTGTAATTTGTTTTGTTAAGACATTTCATGTTTATCAATATTCAATTTAATGTGTACACACACTTTTAGAAACAGAAAAATTGGAAACAAAATTATTATTGCGTAAATAGTGTCAAATAAAAATAAGCACTCATGATTAACCATACACATCAAGGGTTGCTTAAAAGACCCATCCTGATAACATGCTCTTTGTATGTCTTTGGTGGCAATCCCTTTGTGAATGGATCAGCAATCATAAGAGAGGTGCTTAAGTTTTCAATTAACATTTGTTGTTTCTGGACTCTTTTTTCTAACAACTAAGTACTTTACTTCCATGTGTTTGGAACCACTGGAGACTTTCTATTCTTAGAGAAGAAAACTGTTGCGGTATTGTCACAATAGATCTTCAACGACTTAGCAATTGAGTCAACAACACCAAGTCTTGGGATGAAATTTCGCAACCATAAAGCATGATTTGTAGCCTCAAAGCATATGGAATGTCCTTCATTTTTTTTTCTTTCCAAGTCATTCCTTGGACACTATTTTTCACTTAATTTATCACCCTTTGTGATGGGTGCATCACCGGCTGAACAAATCTGCATATTGAATCTCTCCAAAACACGATGAATATATCCTTTCTGAGATAGTCCTAGCAATCCTTGAGATCGATCCCTAAAGATCTCTATGCCAATAACATAGTTTGACTCACTCATATCGACTATTTTAAAGTTCTTGGAGAGATATTCCTTGGTTTCATGCAATAAGCCAAGGTCATTACTAGCTAACAAAATGTCATCTACATATAGCACCAAAATAATGAACTTACTCCCACTAACCTTCAGATATATGCACTAATCAACTGCATTTTCCTTAAATCCGAAGGAGGTAATGGTATCATTAAACCTTAAATACCATTGCCTGGAAGATTGTTTAAGGCCATATATGAATTTCTTTAATTTGCAAGCTAAATGTTCTTTACCTTTCTTTGCAAATCCTTCTGGCTGCTCCATATAAGTTTTTTCATCCAAATTCCCATTTAGAAAAGCAGTTGTCACATCCATTTGATGCAACTTTAAGTCATAATGAGCTACCAATGCTAGGATGATTCTAAGCGAGTCCTTCCTAGATACTGAAGAGAAGGTCTCTGTATAGTCTATGCCTTCTTTTTGAGTAAAACCCTTAGCAACAAGTCTGGCTTTAATCGTTCGATATTGCCTTTTGCGTTATGCTTGGTCTTGAAGACCCATTTACGTCCGACCTTTTTGCAGTTATTAGGCAATTCGACGAGATCCCAAACACTATTCTGTTCTATGGATTTTAACTCTTCATTTATAGCATTGACCCATTTAGAAGAATCATCACTATTCATGGCTTGTGAAAATGAGACTGGATCTTTGTTAATCCCAATATCAAAATCAGATTCCTGTAGATACACCATGTAATCATCTGAAATGGCAGGCATTTTTTCCCTCTGAGATTTTCTCAAAACTGCTGATTGTGGTGGTTCTACAATATTTTCAATGGTGGTATCTTCATGAAGTGGTGAAACATGAGGTGAAGGATTTTCATTATGTTGTTCATTTCCTTCAGCCTGTGGAATAGTCTAAGGTACAACAATTTTTCGATAAGGGTCAAATGTTGGGACATCCACCCTAATTTCCTCGAAATTCACCACTCATGTTTTCTCACTCCCACTAATTTCACCATTCTCTAGGAATCTAGCATTACCAGTCTCCACTATCCTTATACTATGATTAGGACAATAGAATTTGTACACTTTAGACTTTTCTGGATAACTAATGAAATATCCAGATATTGTTCTTGAGTCCAACTTTTTCTCTTGTGGGTTGAAGATTCTTGCCTCTGCTGGACAACCCCAAATATGTAAGTGTCTCAAACTAGGTTTTCTACTAGTCCACAACTCAAAAGAAGTTGTTGGGACCGCCTTACTAGGAACCCTATTTAAGATATACATTGCAGCCTTTAAAGTTTCACCCCACAGTGAAATAGGTACAGTTAAGTAACTTAACATACTCCTAACCATATCTTCAAGTGTACGATTATGCCTTTCAGCAACTCCATTTTGTTGTGGCGTACCAGGCACTGTATACTGAGCACGAATGCATTTCTTTTCTAAGAATTTGGCAAATGGGCCAGGATTTTGGCCTAACTCATCATATTTACCATAATACTCACCACCCCTGTCTGATCTCACTATTTTAACCTTTCTATCTAATTGTCTCTCAATTTCAGTTATGTACACCTCAAGGATGTCAACAGCCTGAAACTTTTCATGAATTAGATACATATATCCACAACGTGAGAAGTCATCTATAAATGTAATAAAATATTTTTCACCACTAAGACATGGAATGTTGAGTGGCCCGCAAATATTTATATGAATTATCTCAAGAAGCTCATTACTTCTTGTAGCACCTTTCTTGGTGTGTTTGGTTTGCTTTCCTTTAATGCAATCCACACATATCTCAAAATCAGTGAAGTCTAGGTTTTCCAAAATCTCATTCTTCACCAATTTTTCAATTCTATTTCTAGAGATATGTCCCAACCGTCTATGCCACAAGATTGAGGATTTTTCATTAATTTTAGACCATGTTTTGAGCACGAATGCCTTTCTTTTCTAAGAATTTGGCAAATGGGCCAAGATTTTGGCCTGACTCATCATATTTACCATAATACTCACCACACCTATCTGATCTTACTATTTTAACCTTTCTATCTAATTGTCTCTCGACTTCAGTTATGTACACCTCAAGGATGTCAACAGCCTGAGACTTTTCATGAATTAGATACACATATCCATAACGTGAGAAGTCATCTATAAATGTGATAAAATATTTTTCACCACTAAGACATAGGATGTTGAGTGGCCCGCAAATAGCTGTATGAATTATCTCAAGAAGCTCATTACTTCTTGTGGCACCTTTCTTGGTGTGTTTGGTTTGCTTTCCTTTAATATGCAATCCATACATATCTCAAAATCAGTGAAGTCTAGGTTTTCCAAAATCTCATTCTTCATCAATTTCAAAATTTTATTTCTAGTGATATGCCCCAATCGTCTATGCCACAAGATTGAGAATTTTTCATTAATTAGATCACATTTTAAACCAATATTCGAATGCAGAGTTACTAATGATTGTGCAAACTCATGATTTAAGGTAATTTTATATAAACCATCACATAAATTACCAGAACCAATCATTATTGAATTAAACATTAAATTGAGTTTTCCACAACTAAATAAAACTGAATATCCCACACAATCTAATTTGGATAACGAAACTAAATTCCTAGAAATTGAAGGAACATAAAAGGTGTCTTCTAGATCCATCTGATGACCTGTCTCTAAGATCAGTCGATAGGTTCCTACAGCTATGACTTCAGCTTTGAGACGGTTCCCCATATAGACAAATCTTTTACTTTCATTCGATTTTCTAGTTGAGAGGTATTCCTGCATGGAATTTGTAATGTGGGTCATGGCCCCAAAGTCAATCCACTAAGTATTAGAAAGTACTTCAGCAAGATTTGATTCATAACAAACAAAAGAAAATTTCTTACATTTCTTTTCGAACCAAGCCTTTCGCTTGCTGCAGTCTTTCTTCACATGTCCTTTCTTGCCACAAAAGTAGCACTTGATAGTGAAACCTTTCTGAGCCTGATTTTCTTCCCTAGGTTCATTCTTTTTCATTTGTGGATTTTTCTTTGATTTTACAAACTTACCTTTTTTTTTTCTTTATAGTTTCATGAGTTACAGCCAATGCAGTTTGATGTTCTTCCTCCCTCAGCCTCACTTCCTCCTAAACACACATATTAGTCAGCTCATTCAAACTCCACTTATCTTTATAGTGAATTATGAATGAGCCGAATTGTTATGGAAGTGAGGTGAGAATAAACTGCACGAGGAAAGTTTCATCAACTTGCATCCCTAAAGTTTTAAACTTTGCAACTTCATCAACCATATTGAGGATATGGTCCTAAACTCCTCTGTGGCCATTATATTTCATTGTTGTCAATTCAACCATAATAGTGCCAGCAAGTGGCTTGTCGATCTTCAACAGCCTTTAAGTATTCCAATGCAATAAGATAGAACATGTGACGCCCCAAATTTTACTTTAAGCGTTAGGGTAACGTCACTAAAGAGTCCTTTGGTCAATAACCAAGAAAGATCCCAGAAAGGTCAGAGGAGTCAATATAGCTTCCCTTCGAAATCCAACTATAGACACCCCATTTTTGACCGACCTTGAGACTCTGACGTCATCGTTTGTGCACGCGATGATTGCGCATGTTTGTGCTTGTTTTAAGCGCCCGAAGGTCTCGGCTGAGTGCCTTATCTTTGAGCTTCTTAACACTTGGTGTTTTGGCCTTGGTTTATGGACCAAATCTTGTTGCCTCTTGCCTGAGGGAGGGGAAGGGTTGCCAGCCACTTTTGGCATTTGCCGGCCACTTTTCTCTCTTGTAGGCCACTTGGAGTGGCCGGCTGGCTAGGGAAAGTGGCCGGCAGGCCGCCTTAACTAGCTGGCAACCTTTTTTCTGCTTTTTCAGATATTTTGTATGCCAGCTGTTGCACATTGAGTGTATCCTCCATACACGTGTATGGATGGATTCAAACAAGCTTCTAGCTTGTCAAGGAAGCTTTGGCTTGCATATTCTATATAAGGAAGGGTCCCTCCCCATTGTTTGAGGTTCAGATTTTTTTGGAGCAAAAAAATCTACTCTCTCTCTAGAATTCTCTCTCTCTCTATATTATTGTGCTCTATAGTACTTAGAATTGTATTTTCTTTGCATCTTTGTACACCGCCCTCTTAACCAAACACCCTACCTTGTTGCTGAGATACTTGGAGGTCTTGTTTGGAGCCTAAAAGCTAGTTTTTGGCTCAGAAGTGCTGCTGCTATTGTTGTGCTTCAAGGGTAAGTCTTTATCCTCTTTAAAGCTTTGTTTTAGTTGCTTACTTAGTCATCTTTGCATGCTTCTTTTGGCTTAGCTTTCAATTGTAAAAATTTCTATTTTTAAGTGTTAAAAATGGCTGTTTAAGGCCTTTTTTGAGTTAGGGGTGGTCTACCCCCTTTTGTGGCTTATTTTGCTTTACTTTGTGCTAGCTTTTAAAGCCTTTGAAATCACCTTGTTTTGGCCTTTTAACCACTGAATTCCAGAGGAATTTCAGTGGTGGAAAGTGGGTTTTGTAACCAAAATAGGTGGGGGTGGTCCCCCCCCCCTTTGTATCTTGTTTGCATGTGTTGTTTACCTATCAAATGAGTATGTGTTTCTACTTCTTTGTGGCTTTGTTCAAGCATATTTTTGTGACTTTTTAGACCTTCCATAACTCTATTTTTGGCTTGTTTGATCATTGGTTGCATGCTTCATGTACTTGTAGTGTAATCCTACTTGCTAGCCTAACATGCTTCATGATTTAGCCTTTCATCCTAGCATGTGTTAGCTATACTCCATGCATGTTTTGGCATTGTTTTGACATGATTTAGGACTGTTTTGGGTGGACTTGGCCTTTTGGGGCTTGCTTTGTATAGCTATGGTGTAAATGGCATTCACTAGTCTTGAGTTTTGAGCCCCCTAGCATGCCTTATTTGTGATGTTTGTATGATATGGCATCATTTGGTATGTGATTTCAGAGCATAAACTTTTGTCATACTCTCATGATTATCACCCTTTCATTGTGTTTAAGAGTTGTGCCTTTATGCCTTGTTTGTGAGCTAATACATGAGCATATCTCTCTTGCCATCTATGCTACAAGTCTAGCATGTCTTTGCTACTATTTTGACCTGCCTTAGGTCTATTTTGAGTGGTTAAGGTCATTTGAGCATTGCTTAGCATGGTTGTAGTGTAAAGCCCTTGACTAGCTTTGTATTTCAAGTCTCTTGGCATGCCTTATTTGAGCTATTTGCATGACATGACATCATTTGGCATGGTATTTCAGAGCATATACTTCCATCATACACTCATATATATCGCTCTTTAAGTACTTTTAAGAGTTGAGCCTTATGCCTTGTTTATAAGCCAACGCATGAGCATGCATTTCTTGCCTTTCATGCTATCATCTCAGCACATTTTGGCCACTATTTTGGCATGCATGAGGTCTTTTTAGGGCTGGTTTAGTCCTTGGAGCATTGTGTTGCATGGTTCTAGTGTTATGTTCTTTGCTAGCTTCAATGCTTTTGACTCCGAGCATGTCTTGCATGCATCATTTTCATGCTTTGATGTCATTGGCATCCTATTTCAGTGCTGGAATATGTGCCATTGCATGCCATCTTTCATTTGTTTTGTCACTTTTGAAAGAGGTCTTAAGCCCTTCGTTGGTTTAAGCACGAAATTGAGGCGTTCATGCCTAATGGGTTTAGCCTTCTCTTGAGGGTTTCTACTAACCAAAAGCATGAGGCTTCTTTCATGCTCAAGGCGTTTGTGGCTTGGTCTGTCTTTCCAATTAGAGGACTTCTCACTTTTGGACTTAACCAATTAAAGGATGGATTGGTAATCTAAAACGAGTAAACAAAATGAATCTAAGTAAAACAAGCCAAGATAACATGTTTGTGTGGCATTGCATGTGTTTGGATCAGATGTTAATCCAAACACGAGAAATGAGAGACGTTTCATACTTGAAGTGATGAAACGTGCCTCATTTCTTAGTCGCCATCCCCTTTGATTGTTCATGATAGGGTGGAGGTCTCTTAAGTCTTGTATGTTATTTGTGCATTCATTGACTTGTACAAACTTGACTTCTCGGCCATCGTGCATTGCGATGCTCGGTTGGTGGCCCGAGAGTCGAGTACCACACTCCTTTGAGCTTGAGAAATGATAAGGAGGGTGTTTTTACACACATACCCTGCAAATACCTTGTTTTGCCTCTGTTGTACTCTGTTTGCAGCAAAATTGGAGTGTGCAGGAGCAAGTGGCCAACCGGCTAGAGGGAGTCGCCGACCGGCCAGAGCAAGCGGCCGACCGACCACTTTAAGTGGTCTACAGCTTCCTCTGGTGGCCGATAATCCACCAGCTTGAAGGTGGTTCAAAGTGGTTCTGGTTCTGGAGCAGAGGCAGCCTGTAAATTGGTTCAGTGTTCAGGAATCAAAGCGAATGCAAACAGAGGCAACCGGTGGCAAGGCGACGGATTTTCAGGAGGAAGCCGATCGAGCATGCATGCATCCTTCGCCCCCGAGGCCTTTTAACTGTTTTGCTTAGATGGTTAATTCGTCAGTTCTGTACTTAATTAGTTAATGTGCTTAGCTAATCAGTTTGTGTTGTAATAATTAGTTAACTAGAATAGTTAATTAGTTGTGGTTTGTAATAGTTAGCTTAATTAGCGTAGCTAGTTAGCTTTCATTTCATTCGGACCCTTCGTCGGGAGGGCAAATATTGTAATAAGGGTGTGTGCGTGTGTGCATGTCTTCCAACCCCATTTCTTTCTCTCTTTTACTTATCAACTTTTGATGGTTAGTTCGGGGCATATTTCGATTAGCATACCTTATACTTGCATGTGTGCATTATTCATTTGTCTTGCATGCACCGGGCTTGGCGCATCATTCAAACTGCATTTTATTTTCAATATACCTACTTGAATACGTGTTTCAAAGCATGTTATCAAGTTGCATTCATATGCCATCTTAGATAGCCAAGCCTAATTAGTTGCACTTTTGCATGTATTGCATTAGGCATCTTAATATAGTTAAGATCATGCATATTTCTAACTAGTTTTCTGTTTTGGCTCGGAGTACGCTGTGAATGTTTACGCTTTAGCATCCTTGCATGTGTGTAAGTGACTGCCATGATAGCATGCTTGCCATGAGGCTATTTGCTTAATTGATTAATTACATGAATGCCTGTGGGTGGAGGCTTGATTGCCTGAATTGGAACAACTCAACGATTGTGAGTTTTAAGCCCACTTTGCGAAATGGCAAAATCATCATGTTTTAAGCCCACTTGAGGGTGGCAAATCCGCATTTAAGCCTACTTGCGAGTAGCACTTCCAAACCATTTTTACAAACAAACATGAGTTGTTTTGTTCCAATCCGCGTGATTGAGTCTATACTTGTATGTTGTGCGCATCACATAGCAAGTTAGCTAATAATCAGAATAAGAACACATGTGTTTATAAAATAACATATCATGTTTAGTAGAGGCCGAACCTTTGATCGGGCGAGCGGGGGTGCTCATGTTATGACTTTCCCCTCTCGTACCCAAGTTTCCGAACCGAGGCAACTTTGGTGATGATGGACACGTGGCCTTCGGCACGAGTTAAGGTTTCCTAAAAATTTCAAAATAAAATATTTAGGTGGTGACTCTGAAATCTGACAAAGCAGTCCATGTTTGGCGCTTTCGATTGAAATCGATTTTCCAAAACGGTTTGTCGGATTTAGACTCTTTGATGATTTATCAGTCTTACATTGCACTTTGTGAGATTAGATTCAGAACCGTGACAGGAGTCTGAACTGTAGTAGCTAGAACCCAATTTGCGCCCTCGCGTGCGGAGCGAGTTCGGGCGGTCTACACCAACCACCTTAGATAGCAAGCTATCGTTTTAACAGATCTTAAGAGGTATTAACACACGGCCTATTGCGGAAATAGGCATAAACAATATACCATAAACAATGTACATATTAAAGTTTTGAGAATTATAATGATGAACTATAATTATAATGATGAACTATTGATATCACATAAGGCATTCCTTTGGGTAAAACTTAGGTATATCTATTGTTCACTCGTCAAGAATTACTTATGTAGGTCTAAAGTAATTTATGCAACTTTCCAGCTAGTCGTGTTACCTTTGAGTATTCAATTCTAATCTGTCAAATTACATAAGTTACATTACCCTACCTAGTTCATAATTATTTGAAAGTGACTCTCCTTTGGGCTAGTCTCAATATCCTAATTATAACTGCAATTTAGAATATTATCGACCTTAATGTTACCCTTTTAACAATTCTTTTATATAGTTCTATATTCATAAGTTTTACAAATCTAGGCCACTTTGGCAGCTGCTAAATTAGTTAACCTTATGATTACGAAACTAACCAACAATATTCTCTATTAATTTGAGTTATTTAATTATCATTAATTCAATCACTATTTTCTATGATTTCTAGAATTTCTTTTATGTGATTGCAATTACCAATATGATAATAATAATAACTCTGGACGAATAAGAATATATATATATAATATGACAATCACGAATATTTTATATAATGGTTAACAAGAATTACACCTAAATAAATTAACCACTTCAATATTTAATATCCAATATCATAAAATCATATCATGATATCAACTTTAAATCATAAAAAAAATATATGAATATTAACAATAATTGACAATATTCTGTAATTCATAATGAATTGCTAGACAATATTCCGTAAATTTTGGTAGAGTCCCGCAATAGATGGTCCGATTCTCTAATAAGAACGCAAGGTTTTAACTTAAAAAAATTTGACCAACCACCCTAAGTGACAAATAATTAGATTGCTATCATGCAAACTTTAAAGTCATGGCTATGAATGTTAACAACATAACAAAAAATAAAATAAAAAAAATGTATTACACGTTTGATGAATACAAACCAATTGAGATAATATTTAAAGTCAATACCTTTAATAAAACAAAGGAACCGTATTATTAATAATAGTTTCATTAAATATATTATTATTCTAAGGTGTATTGATTCACAAAACTAAAGCTCTGATACCACATGTAAGATTTAATAATATATGTATCCATAATAATAATGCGGAATTAAATTTCACAGGATCTTGAATTCAATACAACTCAAGAATAAAACGAACATACTTTTGTCAGCCATTGAATTAGAGAAGTTGACAAAATACCCCTAATAGTTGAACCTTAAATTCTTGGCTCACCTCCTTCTCTCTGTCTTTCTTACTTCGGATGACTATAAAACTTAGAGTGATGGAAAAATACTTTTCATATGAAAGGGGAGTCACCCATCCATATATAGGAGAGAAGATGGTCAGATAAACTCTTATTAGAAGAATTTTTAATCTATCAAGGTTTCCTTCTTATTTTAGAAGAGTGATTATATTAAAATTCTAATTACCGATCTTTATATCAAATATTGGCTTTATCTAATTGTCGAGTTCAAATAAATTAAAACATGTAAATATATGTAGACTATTAGGCCACACTAGAAAATAAATTCAACAGCTAGCTGATTAGATTAGATGTGAAGAGATGTAAAATTTTTGAAAATTTCACAAAACAATTACTATTATGTGTCTTTTTTGATTGATTGGGTATCCATCCGTAAATAGTATTTGTTTGGGTATGTAATACGGGAGGCCCCGTTTATAACTTACTATTCTCATTTTGGAACTAAAACATTTATTGATCTTGAGATTTTATAATTCCTTACTATTTTGTCTTTAAAACTAAAACTAATTCTAATTCATTCATCAATTTGACAGGTACCACAGCCGACACCATACAGAGATGGGCACCAATTATTGCCTTTTTATGCCTCTCTATGATGCATTGGGCAATACCCTCAATAGCAAATCATGGGACGTGCACAAAATGTTACTTTTAAACTCAGGTATCTCCCTCTCCAAACAAAGAATGTCCTAATAATTCTTTCCTGCTTAATCATATCATATCATATCATATATATTTATTGTCCTTACCAAATGCTTACTGATTTAACACGTAATTGTTCACTGTATATGAATTTGTGTGCCAATTCACATTAAAAACAAAAATGAAAAAAAAAAAAAAAAGGGTTTGATAAGAAGCGGGACCATATACTGATTACAAAAAAATTTGGTGTATTAGGTGGTTGTAGTCATTCTTGTACCTAAGGTGGGATTAATGACAATAACCTGGAAATGCTTTTTTGTACTATTGTCAAAAAAAAATGAGACGCAAAATTTCACGAATGAAATGAGATGACCCGTTCTCTCTTCTGTAAAATTTTGTTTGAGAATTGTTATGATTAATTAAATAAGAAAATAAGACAAGAAAAGCTAGCACAACATTTTTGTTTCAGGATAAATAAAATAATGGCCATCCCCCATTGTATGCAGGTAAAAACTGGAGGGTACCTGATTTTGTATTCTTGGCACATGTGGTGGATATAACAGCTTCCCTACACAGCCAGTTTGTATTCCGGTCATTCGCGTTGAAGCCGTTCAGGACGAGGATCTTCTTGCTCCCAATTTGGCCACTTGCATTTACAGTGATGCTGGTGATGTGGGCTAAGTCTAAGACCTTCTCGGTCTCACTCTACAACCTCATAGGCCGCTTGCACCACACTTGGGCTGTACCTCGCTTTGGTTTTCAGGTCTTTCTCTCTACTTTTTAATGTTTATTGTTTCTTCAACTCACACTGCTCTTGCCATTTTTTATGCATTAATCAATGAGGTTCTCAATTTGATGATTATCTTGACTTCCTTTTTCTTTTCTCTTTAAATTTTTTTTTTTGAATATATATATATATGCAGTATTTCTTGCCATTTACTAGAGAGGGCATCAATAAGCACATAGAGGAGGCAATTCTCGGGGCCGATAGGTTTAGCCTTGCTGCATTGAATAAGGTTGCTCTCTCTCTCTCTCTCTCTCATACCCACCCATCCGCAAATTACAGTCTTGTCCTTTTGGGGGTACTGGGGAACACAAAACAACAGGGAATTTTTTTCCATTGTACCAAATAGTAAGGGAAAGCATTTTTACCCCCAACTAACCATACCACATTTCAGCTAGTGAAATTCATGATTCCAATGTTCAATTTTTTCATGTACTTCAAATTAAACTTGCATGAGGTACCCACCTACCATATCCAACTATACATAAATTTAAGCATTGCACTTGTTCAATAAGCAATCAATTTGATAAGATGTTTGTATGAAATTATCTATAATCAACTATATTAATTATGAAAAAAAATGACAAAATGTAGAATGAAGCTCCCAATGGGGGTGGAATGCTGTTTGTGAACAAGCATCCAAACCTTAAAGTTCAAGTTGTCCATGGAAACACTGTAGCTTTTACTCTTAATCAAATCCCTGAGGATGTGGACGAGGTGTTTTAACAGGAGCTACTTCAAAACTCGGAATAGCAATTGCCTTTTGCCTTTGCAGACGGAGAGTACGAGTGTTTGTAAGTATTTTCAATTTGTCATTTAATTGATTTTTTTTTATTTTTTATTTTTTTTTTGCTTTTTGAAGTTTTGGTTTCAAAAGGGCTGAAGCATAGTGCAAATGTAAACCCTTTCAATTGAGAGATTTGAGAAGATACAGAAGGAAACCCCAACTGAGTTTCAAAAATGCTTAGTCCAAGTCACAAAGTATCAAGCAGCCAAGAACTGTAAGTATATATAACATAATATACACATGAAGTTATTCAAAACATTAATTGGCATTGATGCCGAGTTCAATTAATCAAAAATGTGAAATAAGCACTACAAGAAAAAACACTTTCCGTGACCAACATTTTGGTCGCGAAAAGTACCATATTTGGTCGCTAAAACCTTTTCGCGACCAAAATATGTTGGTTGCGAGTTGTTCGCCAAAGCCTCGTCACAGATAGCTTTCTGCGACCAAAAAAGCCTTTGGTCGCTAAAAGTGACCATTCGCGACCAACTTTTTTGGTCGCGGAAAGTCCAATTCATATTAGCCAAAAGTAAACTTTTAGCGACCAAAGATAAGTTGGTCGCCAAAAGTCCGCGCCTTGACTCAAAAAAAATAATTCTTTTGTGCTACCTGTTACTCGAACCCATGACCAAGCAATCACCATGCACCCAATCCACTCTGCCAATAACAAGCTTCTTGTTCATATTTGGCAAAACATATATATAACCCATAAAAATTGGGTTATATATTATTTTATAAAACTTTTAATGCCTAAACAAAAAAATAGCATGTAATTACAGTAGTATCATTTTTAAAAAAAAATTTCCCGCCATAACTTTCCGCGGCCAACTATTTTTTTTCGTCGCCAAAGGATAATCTTCCTCGACCAAAAAAAGCCTTTGGTCGCCAATAGTATACTTTTCGCGACCAACTTTTTTTTTGGTCACCAAAAGGTGATCTTCTGCGATCAAAAAAGCCTTTGGTCACCAATAGTATACTTTCTGCGACCAACTTTTTTTTTTGTGGCCAAAAGGTGATCTTCCGCGACCAAAAAAAACCTTTGGTCGCCAATAGTATATTTTCTGCGACCAACTTTTTTTTTTGGTCGCCAAAAGGTAATTTTCCGCGACTAAAAAATTGTGGTCGTCAAAAGTTAAATTTTAGTCACAGAAAGCGAATTATTTGTGACTAAAAAAAATAGGTGGTCGCGAAAAAAAAAAATTCTTGTAGTGAAGTTTCGCTAATAAATTTCTTAAAATCCTACCTATTCATATATTTACATTTACTGTATTCAATAATTTGAAGTGTAGTTTCTATGTTGCAAAGATATGCATTGAATGTGTTGAATTTTGTTCTTTACCATGATGGACTTAGGTAGTTGGTAAGTGGATAACACCAAGAGGGCAAAGTTGGGCCCCAGCTGGAACACATTTTCACCAATTTGTGGTCCCACCAATATTGCCCTTCAGAGGAGACGGCACTTACAGTGATCTTGCAGCCAAGAAGTTTCCTGATGATGGACATGGGCTTGGATATTGTGAGGTATATATATATGTTTGGTGCAGCGTAAAAGTTATTTATTTTAATTTTTAGTTTAATTTAAGTTATTTTGATGTGTTTGGTTTATCTTATACCTTATAGATTATAACTTTTTGAAAGTCAGCAATCAGCTTATTCTTTAAGTGGGGCAGGAGATATTTAATTTATAAGTCAGAAATCAACTTATATTCATAGTTATAAGCTATAAGCTGTTTAAGCATAAACTATGGCCCTGTTTGTTACTGCTTATTTTCAGCTTTCAGCTTAATTTAAGATGTTTTGATATGTTTGGTTTAGCTTATGCTTATAGCTTATAGCTTTGTGGAAGTCAGAAATCAGCTTATTCTTTGAGTGGGGCAGGAGATGCTTTAAGAATAAGCTGGAAGTCAGCTTAAGCTGAAAGTTATAAGTTATAAGCTGTTTGGGCATAAGTTATAAGCACTTTCCCACAGTTCTACCAAACAGGGCCTATAAGTACTTTCCCACAATTCTACTAAATACCCTCTCCCAATCTTCCTTTGTTTCATGTTTTTATCACAATAATATTATATTCATTTTTTTTTTTTTTTAAAAAAAAAAAATTGTTGGGGGAACAAACAAACAGTATACGATGGAGAGAGGAGTGGGCCAAGCTTGCCTTGCAGGTGGTGTGATTCATCTGTTAGAAGGTTGGAGTCATCACGAAGTCGGAGCGATCGATGTGGACCGAATCGATTTGGTGTGGAGGGCTGCACTCAAACATGGTCTAACTCCAGTCTCAAGTTTCGCAAAACCCAAAGAATTGTAACAAATTAAGTGAAGACACCAATTAATGCATTTGGTTGCAACATCCTCATTACCTTTTTATGTTTTTCTATTTTTTTTTTTTTTTTTCTTTTTTAAATGTTAAACTATTGCTTCTTTTTATAGTGAATATATAAATAATTTATAATTTATTAATTATATAGCATTACCCTAATCGTTATTATGAAAAAATATATAAATAATTTAGGAATTATGAAACACTTTTCACTTATTTCAAAACATTTTTCAAAACATTTTACAAAAATTAAAACATTTTTGAAAATAATATACTTTTATCATCACAATCATAATATATTAATGAGTATTTCCTGACAATTGTGAATACTTACCAAAAATATGGCAATTATGAATACTTACTAGAAACTTAAAAAGAAATTATTATTTTGCTCTAAATTATCACTAAAAAGCAAATTAACCTTTATTCTTTTAATAATATCAATTATATACCCGAATTATTTGATTTTGTTTTAATTTTACCATACCATTAATTACGATCTGTAATAAAATAAAAGTTACTAATGTGACAATCATACTCCATTTACATTTTTATTTTATCTTCAAACTATCCGTATAATATTAATTAGGCCATTGAATAAAGTGACATCTGAGAGTCCAAATGTTATAAAAAATGTTAGAGACCAAAAATTTTACCAAATGACTCACATAAGTGTGAGATCCACACTCACATGAGACATTTTTAGTAGAATTTTTTGAATCTCTAACATTACTCAATGTTATTTCATCAAACTTAATGAGAATCTTTTTCGTTTGTTTTTTTTTTTTTTTTTTTTTTTTTTTTTTTGGGGTTTGTGAGAAACCCTAGGGACCTTTTCTAATGAACGTTTTCATATTTTCATATTTTTTGTCATTTAATTTTTTAGATGGATCTAATTTTGATATATCTAAATGGTACAAAAATTAAATGATTAAAATATTAAAAAAGGAAAATAAAAATCTATCTAAAAATAATTTGTGAAAAATTAAACCAAACTATATAGTTGTAACGAATTAAATCTAATAAATATTGTAATATACATATAATAGTAAAATTGAATTTTGTAACTTAGGAAGGTTTTAAAAACTAATAAATTTTTACCATCTCAAAAAAACTAATAAATTTAGCCCTAATAATGAAATGATTAAATATGGGAAATTTTATTTTTTTTATTAAAACTTCGAACAAGACCGAATATGCTATCCATCTGAACTCATCTCAATAGGTGAGTTCCTCTCTTTCTTCTTCTTCTTCGATTCTTCTTTCTCTCTTTTTTCGGATTTATTCCTAAAGATATTCCTTGGTGAGTTTTTCTGAGATATTTTTAAAGTTTCTCTCTTTTTTAGAGTTTTTCAAATTCTTCTTTCTCCTTTTATTTCAGATTTTTTTCTCTTCAGATTCGTCTTCCTTTCTTCTTCTTCTTCCTTTTTTAGTTTTTTTATCGTATTCCCAATACGTTTCAAATTTTTTTTGATCCATTTTTTTGTTTTTGTTTTTTACATTGTAAACTTGTAAACTTTATTTTTAATTAGTAATAAAAAAGATAACCTGTATCATATCCGCACCCGTTTGTGGCTTTATTGTTTAATTAGTAATAACTTGTAAACTATCTTATTATGATGTGTGTGTGTGTCTCTCTCTCTCCCTCCTTTTAATTAGGTAATCTACCAAGCATGTTATGTGTTGTGTGCTTTTTAACACATGGGATTTGAAGTGAAGCTTAGAATTTTGGGATTGTAAGGTAAAACCAGATCTCTTGTGTCTATGCATGTATTTGTGTTCTAATTTTGTGTCTATGTATTATGTAATTTCTAAAAAAGTGTGGCTTATTTCTTTTATGAACATTTGATGGTAAGAAAATTTAATCATCATGACATTACTCAAATTAATTTACAAATTTGATATGATTTTTAGAATTTATATCATTAATGACTTTAAAATGATAGGAACATCTCATGCAAATAATAAAAAAATATATAATTTATTAATTTGTATAGCATTACCCTAATCGTTATTATAAAAAATATATATATAAATAATTTAGGAATTATGAAACACTTTTCACTTATTTCAAAACATTTTTCAAAAGATTTTAAAAAATATATTTTTATTATCACAATCATAATATATTAATGAGTATTTCCTAACAATTATGAATACTTACCAAAAATATGGCAATTATGAATGCTTACCAAAAACTTAAAAAGAAAATATTATTTTGCTTTAAATTATCACTAAAAAAGCAAATTAACCTTTATTCTTTTAAAAATATCAATTATATACCTGAATTATTTGATTTTGTTTTAATTTTACCTTACCATTAATTATGATCTATAATAAAATAAAAGTTGCTAATGTGACAATCATACTTCATTTACATTTTTATTTTATCTTCAAACTATCCGTATAATATTAATTAGGTTCTTGAATAAAGTGAAGTTTGAAAGTCCAAATGTTATAAAAAATGCTGGAGACCAAAAATTTTACCAAATGTCTCATATGAGTGTGAGATCCACACTCATATGAGATATTTTTAGTAAAATTTTTTGAATATCTAATATTACTCAATGTTATTTCATCAAACTTAATGAGATTCTTTTTTGTTTTGTTTTGTTTTGTTTTGTCTTTTTTTGTTTTGTTTTGTTTTGTTTTTTTTTTTTTTTTTTTTTTTTTTTTTTGTTTTTTAGAAACCATAGGGACCTTTTCTAATGAACCTGTTCATATTTTCATATTTTTAGTCATTTAATTTTCTAGATGGATCTAATTTTTATATATCTAAAAAGTACAAAAATTAAACGATTAAAATATTAAAAAAGGAAAATAAAAATCTGTCTAAAAATAGTTTGTGAAAAATTAAACCAAACTATATAGTTGTAACGAATTAAATCTAATAAATATTGTAATATAAATATAATAGTAAAATTGAATTTTGTAAGTTAGGAAGGTTTTAAAAACTAATAAATTTTTACCATCTAAAAAAATACTAATAAATTTAGCCCCAATAATGTAATGATTAAATATGGAAAATTTTATTTTTTTATTAAAATTTCGAACAAGACCGAATCTGCTATTTGTAACGCCCCGAAAATAATCCAACATGAACTACCCACATTAACTAACATTCACTAGACCACAACAATAAACCTTCCATCTTTACATAATTCATAAGAGGGTTTATACAAAAGTTCACATGCGGATATACGTTCAACGATAAAAGTATCACATGAATCTATAGCATGTGAGGCATGTAATCTCAAAACAATAAAATGCCCTTAAAGGCTTACATCTTCCAAGGCGATAGCCTGGTTACACAAAATAGTCTCTCGGATCCATACACATTTAGCCATTGGCTTTACAAAGTTTACAACAAAAATAAAAGAGCTGTTTACTCTTCACAAAATATCCACGCCCTCAGTTCGGTGGGATCACCATATCTTTACCTGCACCAAATCCCATACGGGTGAATATAAAGCCCAGTAGAGAATTCTAACAAAGTATATACAGTTATGCCCAAACTCAATAAAATATAAATGTTCATGCTATGCCATGATCTCATAAAGAAAATTTCATTTCATGCTCTTCTTAAAAATTTCCATTTCAATAAAAGTTAGCAATCTCAACACATTTCGAAAACTTCCAAATTTAATCAATAGGGGCGGTAAATACGACACTGGTAATCCCTAAGCTGGTGCCTGCAAGTAAACTCTACAAGTACTGCCAAACTGTCATTTTTACCGGTATTAACCGGAAGGTTCGACACCTATTCGCGCGGTTTTCTAGTCTTTCACCATGGACACTCAGGCCAATTTATCGAATTCAACTACACCCCCTATCCGGACTTACCACGTATTTACCCCATACACATTTCCATTAACTTCATTATCAAACATGTATTTATTTCCTTATTGTGAGAAATCTTCCCAGTTTAATCACACAATGCGTAGTATGTAAATCCATGCGAATGCGATGCAATATTCTTCCATACCTCGTAGCATCTATCCATTTCAAGTAACATGGCAACAATATCGAGTAAATACATTTCTCAAAATAAATTATATGCCTTCAACTCATAGCAATTACCATTTCTCATTATGCACAATTTCTAATAAGTTAGCCTCTTCAAGACTACATGTTATGTTTCTCACATTAGGTCTCCAAGACCTTACAATTCCTGCAATCCATGGCATATACCAATTTCCCATTTCCTCAACCATATATGCTCATGTATTATATAATAAATTCATAAATCATTCCTCATTGTTCATACATCAAGAAGGTTTGCTATTTAACCAAAACATATGATAAATCTGCACTCCCTTAATCATTGAACACTAGAAAGAGAAAAAATCCATGAGTTTTGCCCATATGTCCCAAAATCCCCAAATGTCTAGGGTTTCTCATCAAACCCAACACATATTCATTTTCCTTAATGGAACCCTTTCAAAATCATTTTTCTTATGTTTAATAGAATGAAAACATTCTAGGATTTTTTTTAAAAAAAGGTTGAGATACAAACCAACTTTCAAAACTTTCTACATTTTTAAATCACAAAGTTGAAATCAACAATGAACTTGAAGAAAATTCTTAAAACCATCATCAAAATAGCAAAACTTGTATATATAACTCTAGAATGTCCCTACCTCAAATTTGATGAAGAAATGGAGATGATGAGAGGGGAAAACCCTAGAAACCAAAGGTTGTCAAAGTTCAATCTCCACCACACAATGTAGTTCTAGCTTGCTCACCAAAATAGAAAGGGATGATGGTGGATCTAGACCCCAAGATTTGTAGGGATCAAGGAGTTTTGGTGTTTGATGATGTTTTCTAGAGAGAATGGAGAGTAAATGTGTTTTTAGAGAGAGAGGCGTGTGTAAGAAATGAGATACAAACAGCCCTAAATGAGATAGAAAAATAGAGCCTCGGATTGCCCAGTCATCCCGCACGTGCGGCACGTGCCCTGCACGTGCGGAGCCCCCCTCCCGCGCGTGCGGCTCTCAACCCCGCACATGTGGCCCTCCCGCATGCACCTGCACCGCACCTGCAATTTAAGCAGAATGCAATACACACAAACTCCCCTCTTCCCACACGTGCGGCCCTAGGCCCCCGCACGTTCGGCCCTGGCCCAGCAGGCGCTCTGGACCTGACTCCGCACTTCTCGGAAGAAAGAAACTTCAACACCAAAAAGGAAAAGAATGAGAGCCTTAAATTGGGAATAACTTCTGAGGGTTTCAAACCCAATGAGAACAAAAGAGAACGAAACCAAAAGGAGGAAAAGAAATAGAGAAAAAAAGACCCGGTTGTCACACTATTCATCTAAACTCATCTCGATAGGTGAGTTCCTCTCTTTCTTCTTCCTCTACGATTCTTCTTTCTCTCTTTTTTTAAATTTATTTCCGAAGATATTCCTTGGTGAGTTTTTCTGAGATATTTTCAAAGTTTCTCTCTTTTTCAGAGTTTTTCAAATTCTTCTTTCTCCTTTTATTTCAGATTTTTTTTCTTTAGATTCTTCTTCCTCTTTCTTCTTCTTCTTCTTCTTCCTTTTTCAGTTTTTTTATCGTATTCCCAATATGTTTCAGATTTTTTCTGATCCATTTTTTTGTTTTTGTCTTTGTTTTTTACATTGTAAACTTGTAAACTTTATTTTTAATTAGTAATAAAAAAGATAACCCGTATCGTATTCGTACCCGTTTGTGGCTTTATTGTTTAATTAGTAATAACTCGTAAACTATCTTATTATGATGTCTCTCTCTCTCTCCTTTTGATTAGGTAATCAACCAAGCATGTTATGTGTTGTGTGCTTTTTAACACATGGGATTTGAAATGAGGCTTAGGATTTTGGGATTGTAAGGTAAAACCAGATATCTTGTGTCTATGTTAGGCCTGTAAATGGATCGGATTCGGATCGGATCTGTCAAAATCCGAATCCGATCCGATTAAGACAAACCCGAATCCGATCCGAATCCGTTTAGTTCATATCCGATTATAGATATCCGAATTCGAATCCGATGATTTCGGATATCCGATCCGATAATCCGAATCCGATCCATTTATTTATTTATTGAGCTACAATTTTATATAATTTGAAAAAAAATTTCATTTTGTGTTTTTTTATTCAAATTGAGAATAATCGGATCGGATTATCGGATTATCGGATCGGATCGGATTTTTGCATATTCAATCCGTTTAATAAACGGATTAAACGGATTCGGATTATCGGATTATCGGATTGGATTTTTTGTAAACGGATTCGGATTATCGGATCGGATTCGGGTCGGATTCAGATTAAATCCGATCCATTGACAGCCCTAGTCTATGTATGTATTTGTGTTCTAGTTTTGTGTCTTTGCATTATGTAATTGCTAAAAAAGTGTGGCTTATTTCTTTATGAACATTTGATGTTAAGAAAATTTAATCATCATGACGTTACTCAAATTAATTTACAAATTTGATATGATTTTCAGAATTTATATCATTAATCACTTTAAAATGATAGGAACATCTCATGCAAATAATAAAAAAATATATAATTTATTAATTTATATAGCATTACCCTAATTGTTATTATAAAAAAATATATAAATAATTTAGGAATTATGAAACACTTTTCACTTATTTCAAAACATTTTTCAAAAGATTTTACAAAAATTAAAACATTTCTTTAAAAAATATATTTTTATTTTCGCAATCATAATATATTAATGAGTATTTCCTGACAATTATGAATGCTTACCAAAAACATGGCAATTATGAATACTTACCAAAAACTTAAAAAGAAAATATTATTTTGCTCTAAATTATCACTAAAAAAGCAAATTAACCTTTATTCTTTTAATAATATCAATTATATACCTGAATTATTTGATTTTCTTTTAATTTTACCTTACCATTAATTACGATCTATAATAAAATAAAAGTTGCCAACATTTTTTTTGATCGGCAAAAAAGAAACTTTATTGATGAAATAAACAAGTACAAGGTACAAGACAAATTATATCAATAAAGCAAAGGGAAGTGCAAAAGCATCACAGTGAGCTAAATGATCCCAACTAGGTTGGCATCACCGAACTCACCCTATCATTTGCTAGCACCCCTAAGTTGGTGAGAGACCAACGGAAAAAAAAGAAAGAAGAACCAAACCAAACAAACAAAGCTAGCACTAGATGCTAGAATAGCCACCATCCATAGAGATAAGCTCCCAAATTGGAGAGTGCTCCAGGCATCAAGCAGCTTTAACTTGTCCATCATTGATGTTCCAAGATTCTCAATGCTGCTAAGTCCAAAACAGAGCTTCTTCTGCATTTCAGCCATTCAGAGCAGCACAGAAAATGGGCAGCCAAAACCTCATTTTGAAGGCCTTGAGCTCCTATTGCTAGCATAAATTCCATCCAAAATAGAAGCTCCCAACCTCAAGCAAAACATGCAGCTTTAAAACACCCCTTAAAGACCAGTCACAAAACCTCCACAATCACCACCTACAGACCAGCACCACAAATCATTCATCATTCCACAGCTTAACAAAGCAGCCCAGCAAAGGTTACAAATTAGCATAGCAGGCACGAGACAGTTAGACAGGACAGTGACCCTGATGCAGAATTCAACACCAGAGCTGGACAGCCAAACTAACAGAATCTGCTCAAAACCCCCAAACCAGTGATGGACTGGAATCTGCTCAATACCCCAAACACTCCACTTAACTTACCTAGCTCTCACTCTGAAGATTCCTCAAGTTGATGACTTTTGAACTCCCAAGCTGATGAGATTTGCTTGGTTTAGAGGTGTTTGACAAACAAAAAAAAACATGCTGCAATAACAATGTAGCACAGCAAAAGAACCAATCCTTTCATGTAGTGAGAAGTTCCATCCTGATGTTTTCCACCACAAAAACCTGTGACTTTCACCTGATGAAGAGCTCTGAATCATAAAACCAGTAGAAGACACCTTCAACAAACACTAAGACTATGGATCCTCAAACTCAACTAGTAGAAAACCAGTAGTAAAATATTTATCTCATCTCAACCTGATACGAACCCCACCCCAAACCAGCCAACACAGCATAAAAATATAGAGATATACAGCCCAAAACACATTACCAGATCAAATCTTGGAAAATAAACAAACCACCAGAGTAAACAAAGTAACAGACCAAACCTGTCCCTTCCAGCAAGACACACATAATAATTCTGTCCACACTGCAGCAACTCAGACTAACATAACAATTCTGTCCACACTGCAGCTCAACACACATTACCAATGCAGCCAAAACTACCAAAGGCAGCAGCCAAAACTCCACCAATAAGCAGCAACACCTCCTCCCCTTATTCTGAATCAAAACCTGAATGCATGCCAAAACACAAGACAAGACTCCAGCAAGACAGGCTTCATAATTCATCCCTCCTATAATAGTTGATAGAATTATACATATATGTCTTTTGCTGTTGTCCACTACAAACCTGTTGCCAAGAGAGTATGGAACTGGATGATGACAGCACAATGCATAACTACAGCAAAATTTAGATCTGAGACAAAACCCAGACCATACCATAGACCAACACAACATCTGGGCTGATCAATAAAATAGGCCAGCAGTGCAATCCATCCCAAAACATGACAGAGAGCAGTAGCAACACTCCAGCAGATTCTTCCAGCTATACACCAACAGAATTATACATACTGAACACTGACCCCAGCAACACTCCAGCAGATTCTTCACCACCACTCCCAGCTATACACATTCCAGCAGACTTGCACAGCAAACTTCAGAACAATAACTCAGCATAGCACAATACCCTGCCAAGACATTACAAACATCTTCTAACTTGCTGAATATTATACACATAGTCAGTCACTGTGTAGCCTTGCCCAATTGTATGGGCTTTCATCCAATGAGCCACTCTAACTTTAATAAGGTCACAGAGAACGTCCCAGGGCATTTGCAACCCATTGAATAGATATTCATTCCTACACTTCCAAATCGACCAAAGGCTAGCACACAGGATAGCTCTCCAGATTTGCTTTTCCTTTTTTCTAAACTTCCACCCCAACCACCATTGCATTAGCATGACCACTGAGCTAGGGGTAACCCAATGCAAACCCCACCAGTTAATTAGATGGGACCAAACCTTCCAAGCAAAAGGGCATAGTAATAGGACATGGTCAACTACTTCAACCTCATTTTGGCATAACACACAGGCAGAATTTACTGTTGCACTAACAATACCAAGCCTACATAAGTAAGCAGATGTCTTTAACCTCCCTTTCCAAGCCAACCAAGAGAAGAATTGGGCTTTAGGAGGGGAAGGGTTGTGCCATATTAGGTTAGGAATTTCCAGATTAGGGCCAAAGAGGGATTCACACCATGTGACAGCACTATGGACACTAAACGTACCCATACCATCAGAGTTCCACCATAGCGTGTCTAGTGAGTCCAATCTCAATGTAGGGCCCTCACCTAAGGCAACCTTTAAACGCTGAAGTTCCTCTTCCTCCCAAGCTAATAAGGGTCGTCTGAATTTGAGATCCCAGTTGTTGTGCTGACGAGATCTATTCATCTGCATATTCAGTGTGATGCCTCTATCCTCGGATAAATAGAAAAGTCTAGGAAATTGTGACTTCAGACACCTGGTTCCCATCCAGTTATCCACCCAGAAACTGATTCTGTCCCATTTCCAATCTTGATTTCAATATTTCCCAAATAATAATTTACCAAGCTGCTATTAGACCCACTAATAGAGATAATGTCACTCCAAACTCTTGAGATGTGATTAGCCTCCACCTGAAATGGGAACCATCTACCCCCTTCGGATGAATATTTGTTGCAGATGACTTGTTTCCATAATGAACTGTCTTCCTTGCCAAACCTCCACCACCACTTAGCAAGTAGGCCATTATTCAAGATTTGTAAATTTCTTATTCCCAATCCACCTTGATTCTTATCCATGGTTAACTCCTTCCATTTTATTAAATGAATTTTCCTTTTCACATCCGAATCACCCCACAAAAAAGCTGCTTGGATCTTGTCTAGTTCTTTTGCTACCCCCCTAGGTAACCTAAAAAGGGACATATAGTAAACAGGAAGTGAAGATAGGACAGATTTGATTAGTGTGATTCGGCCCGCAAAAGACAGGAGCCTCCTCTTCCATCCGGACAATTTTTTCTTAAAGTTGTCCACCACAGGTTTCCATGTGGCCCTCCTAGATGGATTGGCCCCTAGAGGCAAGCCTATATACTTGAATGGAGTCTTCAAATATGAACAATGCAGTCTTGTAGCAAAGCTTTGCACACATTCCTCTGACAACCCAACTCCACAAACCCCACTCTTGAGAAAATTGATCTTCAACCCCGATATGATCTCAAAGCACCGAAGAATTCTCTTGACCGTTAGAACTTCTGACCACTCAGCTTCACAAAAAATGATTGTGTCATCCGCGAATTGGAGATGGGAGATGTTGATGTTATTTGACCCAATTATTACTCCTTTGATCAGGCCCAGCGTTTTTGCTCTTGCAAGGAGTAGATTCAAACCCTCAGCCACCACAGTGTATAAGAAAGGTGATAATGGATCACCTTGACGAAGCCCTTTTTGAGGGCAGAATTCATTAGTGGGTGAGCCATTAACCAACACAGAGATTCTGGATGAGGATAGGCAAGAGTAAATCCAAGTCACCCACTTAGCACCAAACCCGAAGTTCGAGAGCATGTGAAGGAGATATGCCCAATTGACTGAGTCATATGCTTTTTGGAAGTCTAACTTTAAAATCAGTCCCTTCCTTCTTGATTTTTTCCACCAATCCACCACCTCATTCGCTATCAAGACACCATCCAGGATATTTCGCCCCCCTAAAAAAGCAGATTGAACCTTATCTATAACAGTAGGAAGCACCTTTTTCAATCTATTAGCAAGCACCTTCGATAAGATTTTGTAGGAAGAATTTATAAGACTGATAGGTCTGTAATCTTGAATGCCTAGAGGATTGTCTGTTTTAGGGATCAAAGTAATAAATGAGCTATTCAGACCCCCAACCAAACTGCTGTTCACAAAGAACTCCTTAATAAAATTGATGATATCATGCTTCATAAATTTCCATCCTTTTTTAAAGCAAATCATGTTAAACCCATCCGGCCCAGGTGCCTTATTCCCATCACAGTCTGCCACTGCTGCCCAAATTTCAAGCTCTGAAATTTCCTCATCCAAGGTACTGAAAAACTGACTCTGTGCTATTCCCCTAAAGGGGCCTAAAAGTTTGGGTCGATATTGCCACTGCTCGGAGAAACTTTGCCGGAAGTGATCAAACACAGCTTGCTTAACCTCAGAAGGTTCCTTTACTAATGCCCCATTCACGGACATGGAATCAATGGCTTTGGAATTCTGCCTTGTAGTAGCTGTAATGTGGAAGAATTTCGTATTTTTATCTCCCTTAAGAGACCAGTTCAATCTTGATTTCTGCAGCCAGATGCGCTCCATTATCTTACGCAGCTTCCACACTTCACCTCTCGCCTCTCTTCGCCTCCTTCCCTCCTCCGCATCCAGATCTCTACTCTCCGCAATTAAGTCTAGGTTATGAAGAGTCGCTTCAGCTTGTTTTAGTTTTAGGTCCATATTCCCAAACACTTCAAAATTCCACTGCTTTAGGAATTGCTTAAGGGCCTTCAACTTGATTTTCAGTTTGTAGCCTGCCCAACCAACTACCTGAGTACCCTCCCACACAGTCTTCACTTCCTTAAGAAAAGATGGATGAAAAACCCAAGCGTTGATGAAACGAAAAGGCTTGGGGCCCCAGTTTCTGTCATCCTCCATAAGGATAATTGGACAATGATCAGAGATGGATCTAGGAAGGCCCCAAGTTTTGTACCGGAACCACACCATCCACTCAGGTTCAAGAAGAAACCGATCTAACCGACTCCATCGCACCCCTTCCACAGAATTACACCAAGTAAATTTTCTTCCCAACATAGGTATGTTAATTAGTGCTAGACTACTAATGAAGGTACAAAAATCAGCCATGCCCCGGTCCCTCCTAACACAGCCCTTCCGTTCACTGATTGATTTGATTTCATTAAAGTCCCCCCCTATACACCATGGTTTGGGATACAGAGCCTTAAGATTGAGCAAATAGGTCCAGAGGTTTCGCCTAGCAATCACATCATTAGGTGCATACACATTCACTAACACACATTCCAAGCTATTAAATAATTTACCTGATAATAAGAGAGAGCTCCTGTTGCAGCAGCAGGCATGGAGAGAAAAGACGTCAGGCTTCCACACACACAGCAAGCCTCCCGCACTCCCATTTGCATCCACACCCATATAATCAACCAGGTCATAGGGCCAGATAGACTTCACAATCTGTTCTGAAATGTTGGCCTTTTTTATTTCTTGTAACAATACCATATCTATTTTCCTTTCTTTGATAACTTCTCTGATTCTTCTCTTCTTCTCAGACCTACCAAGACCTCGAATGTTCCAAGAAAGTATCTTCATAAGGGTTTAATTTCACTCGTGAGCCACCCAAGAATCTGGAGCTAAGCCCCTACCCCATCACTCCTAGCAGCAGCCTGCTCCATTTCATTCTCCTCCATTTCGATTATCTTCTTCGTAATTTCAGCCTCCGAACCTTCAAAATCAATGCCCAGACTTTTCCCAACCTGAATTGTAGCTTGAACCTCTTTTAACAGCATAGCTTGTTTGTTGGAGGTACTGGAATGAGAGATTGAAGAAGAAATAGCAGCTGCAGCTGCTCCTGCTCTGAAAATAGCCCCCCTTTGAAATCCCTGGTTCATCACTAATTTCCGCTGCTTCGGCCTACTGTTTCCTTTACTCCCAGGTTCTAGCATAGTGGCGTGAGGCCTGCCCTTATGCGGCTCATGCAAAATACCATGACATTGGGCTTGATCAAGGACCACTTCTAAATGAATGCTGGGACATTGAGGCCCATTACCACTTAAGCTTTGTAAAAGCCCAACAGCACCCAGCCCAGCCTCAACTTCTCCTCCTGAGTCTGCAACGCACTGCCCATGCTGTGGGCTTGCTTCCTTCGTGACGCTCTGGCCCACAGTAACTTCAACATGTTGACTTATGCTATCACCACAGCCAGCTGCTGTATCAGGCATGCTACCCTTGAGCCTCGTGCACTGACCCCCTTCTACTTTATTTCTTACAGTGCTGCAGGTCTCCTCTACGACAGATACAGCCACCAGACTGCTATCTACTCCCTCAGGCGCTTCCTCTAATCTGACAGTCCCAATTGCAGCTCTTGACCCATCCTTGTCATAGGCCGCCCCATCTTGAGTTTTCCTCACATCATTCCCCACTGCTGCCCTTCCTCTGGTACAGTTGGAAAGTTGATCACCGCCGGTGATGCCATGAACAGAAACATCCCTCGCCTTGCTGCTAATACCAGTAACAGAATCGCAGGTAGGCCCCGACTCTTCACTTACTCTGATTGAGTGAATTAAGCCCCTACATTCAAGGTTAACGACGGTGTTGATCATCTCCATATGGGACGTAAGAACCCTGAGTTTGCCACAAGCCAAGGATGACATATTTAGTGTATTCTCATGAATGCTCATGACCTTACCCCAAAGTTCACCAATCTTTATGAAATTAGCCCTATTCCAAAGGGTAGGTGGTAAGCCATAGCAGTTTAGACCCACGTACCGCTCTTGCTCAACCATCATTCCCTCCCTCCATTCCACCACCGATTCACACCATTGGTGTACCCAATCCTTAAGATTCTGCAGGCCTCTGGTTCTGCCTTCTGGGGAAGAGAAGACTAGGTATGCAACTCTCCCACCACCTTCCTTCACTTGCACATCAATGAAGCCTCTGTTACGCATCTCCTGTTCAAGATCAGAGCAGTGATAGTGAGGCCAAAGTTTTACGATTACACTATAATACAACCAGCCCCTTCCATACTCCTCCGCAGTCACCGAGAGAGAGCTACCCCTTGTTGCTATACCCCCTTTCACAGCCTCCGCATAGGACAGCCCTTTTGTGCGGGGTACATCCCCTCGCAGCCACCTTTTTTGCGTTTCCACTGGTGGTGGATGTGGAACATCAGCTTGTGGTCTGACTGGGCGTACTCTCTTTGTGAAGTCAGCGCGCTTGACCTTCAAAGCTCTGTCATCACACCAGATATCATGGGCTTTTTGGATAGCCATTTCTGCTGCCACTGGGCAATTATACCGAACGAAGCCGAATCTGGTTCCGGCTAAGTGCCTTCTCTTGCGAGGAATGTAAACATCAATGACGACCCCAAAATTTGTGAACAACTCATACAGACCTTTTGGATGCATTGAGTCCGGTAAATTATCGACAAAAACACTGTGAATTTCCCCCTTTGAATGTGATTTGCCACCTGAATATTTCCGCCGGAAGACTGGGCTCCACCCTCCCAACTTGACCCCATACTGCTCCATTCGAAACCCTTTGAGGTACTATTATAAAAGTTGCCAACATGACAATCATACTTCATTTACATTTTTATTTTATCTTCAAACTATCCGTATAATATTAATTACGTCCTTGAATAAAGTGAAATTTGAGAGTCCAAATGTTATAAAAAATGCTAGAGACCAAAAATTTTATCAAATGTCTCACATGAATGTGAGATCTACACTCACATGAGACATTTAGTAGAACTTTTAGTAGAATTTTTTGAATCTCTAACGTTACTCAATGTTATTTCATCAAACTTGATGATATTCTTTTTTGTTTTGTTTTGTTTCGTTTTGATTTTTGAGAAACCGTAGGGACCTTTTCTAATGAACCTTTTCATATTTTCATATTTTTAGTCATTTAATTTTTTAGATGGATCTAATTTTGATATATCTAAAAAGTACAAAAATTAAATGATTAAAATATTAAAAAAGGAAAATAAAAATCTGTCTAAAAATAGTTTGTGAAAAATTAAACCAAACTATATAGTTGTAACGAATTAAATCTAATAAATATTGTAATATAAATATAATAGTAAAATTGAATTTGTAACTTAGGAAGGTTTTAAAAACTAATAAATTTTTACCATCTAAAAAAAAAACTAATAAATTTAGCCCCAATAATGAAATTACTAAATATGGAAAATTTTGATTTTTTTTATTAAAACTTCGTACAAAGACCGAATTTGCTATCCATCTGAACTCATTTCGATAGGTGAGTTCCTCTCTTTCTTCTTCCTCTTCGATTCTTCTTTCTCTCTTTTTTCAGATTTATTTCTGAAGACATTCCTTGGTGAGTTTTTCTGAGATTTTTTTAGAGTTTCTTTATGCGGGGATGAGAGTCCAAGATGCAAAGAATTTGATCAAGAACAGACTTCTAGAGCTTGGAGAAGCTATGATGTGCAGTGAACCTAAGAAAAAGGTCATTTCAAGATTAGGGGATGAGTGCGTTGGGGCTCTGATTGATCAGTGGTACATCGCTTATGGTGAATCAAATTGAAAGGAGGAGGTAGAGAAGTGCTTGGCTAGTATGAATCTCTTTAGTGAAGAGACTCGGCATGGTTTTGAGCATACATTGAGCTGGCTAAATCAATGGGCATGTTCGCGCCATTTTGGGCTTGGGACTCATATTCATTGGAACGAGGAGTTTCTTGTGGAGCCTTTGTCTGATTTGGCATATGATTCTATATGTCACATGTCATAGAAAGGAGATATGTATGGCTCTGATACTTCATCAGTGAAACCATAGCAGTTGACAAAGATGAGGTCTGGGATTTCTTGTTCTGTAGTGGCTCTTGTTCTGCGGTATCTTTGCAGATAATTTCGGCCTAACCGAGATTACCCCGGCGTCATGATCAGGATACGTGGCACCTCGGCTGACACTTCGGTACCACCTCGGCCACGTGTTGTCATTCAAAAATTATGTCCTCACAATATATATGAAAGAAATTTACCAAATAACTTGCTAGTAAATCCCATTTCATCTTCATGCTTGTTCAAATTTCAAAATTTAACTTTACATAGTTTAAAAGAGTACGTGGTTGGAGTCTAAATGTAAAGCAATACATTTCCTATTTCCCTCCTACCCGTAACTAAATAAATAAATAAAAATTGTTCCCTAAAACAGAAAAATATCTGAAAGAGTTCCCTTTTTGAGTTGCACCAAGTTGTTTCCTTTCTTTGAGATGCACATAATCAAAGATTTTTTGGAGCCATTAATTACTCATTTAACTTTGTACAAAGGATAGTTGTGAAAAGCCACCTACAACACACCTAACAATAATGGACATTAAAGAATAATCTTTTACTCAACTTGTACGGGGGCGAAATATCCTCAGCTCTCCGTACGCCTTGAACGTCGAGCTTCCGGTAACGGCGTCTGTCTCTGCAACGCAAGAAAGGTGAGCTGCCCGGCGGTGGTGTGCCGGAAAAACCCTCCGACGCTCAAGTCAGTTCAGTGAGCAAGAAGATAATGAAAAGAGAGAGAGTTTTGAGAGAGTGAATTCGCATACCAGAAACGTTCGCCTTCCCTTCTCCATATCTAGGCCGCCCACGCAGCTCTGAGATTGTGCGCGCACTACCTCTGCTGTCTTTCCCTGGACAGGTGGCAGTGCTCGCCTCTCACCACCTTACACGTGTAAAGGTTTTGTCCTCCTTCCAGTACATGCAGAACTGCCTAACGGTATTGAGGCGTTCGTGGAGCAGATGTCCTCTCCTTCACACCATTGGCCCAGGTGGCACCCTTGACCGAGGTACCATGACCGGCCAAACACTTGTGGAAAATTGCCATCACACGACCATGCTACATACCGCCGGCTTATGACTTGAAACCAGCCGAGAACTTAATAGCAAACGCCGAGCTACCCACGACCGGCTCATCGCGATTGACCGGTTGTGAGGCATGCCGGCCTCCAACCGTCTCATCTTTAATCTCGGTCACGCGCAAGCGCTCGGCCTTGGCTGGACGGCTAGTGGCATGCCGGCCAGGCCGCATCCTTGGCGTAGCCCGGTCAATCCTTCGGCTCGGCTGCAATTTCGACTGCGAACTTTGCCCGAACAACTGGTCTCCAGTTCGGCCCTCAGGGGTAACCGGTTGACCTCTTTTAACCGAGCAAGGTAGATCGCTCGGTCGTTGCACTTGCCTAATTTGCTCGGCACCACGTAATCAGTAACGCTGGGCGTTACTTTTGCTCGGCCGTACAATGAGATGGAAATCTCCCCTCTCAATTGCCCCTTAAACCCATCCGAGCCATCGTGATTGGGTTTACATCATGACCGAGCTATGACCGAGTAGCTCCTCGCCAGGCCGAGCTATCGTATGCAGCTTTGCCGCCGTGCAATGATTGAACTGGGAACACTTTCGCCGCCGAGTAATGATCGAGCTGGGAACACTTTTGCCGCCGAGCAATCCCAATTGACCGGCGATGATCACAGCAGTCCCATCAAAAGTCGTACAACCGTACTGACAGCCGCCCTGCCAGTGCCACGCGTCATCGCCTTATTGGATCGTGCTGCTAGCTGGCCTGCACGCGCAGGATTTCAAACGGCTGCGCCGTTTGGGCTTTCCCCCCTTCCAATAAACCCTAATCGAAGGGTTAAACCCCTTCACATTCATTCTCTCTATCTTCTTCCTCACTCCAAACCCACAAAACCCTAGCCCTTCTCTGCCGTTGCTGCTGTTGCCCTTTTCTGCCCCCGTGTTCATTTCAGTCGTTGCAGTGAAGCTCTCGTGGTCCACCTTTGTTTTCTGGTAAGTCTTTCTTTCCCCATTGCATTTCCAGTTTCCATTTTCGAGCTTTTTGAGTGTGTTCTTCGTGCTTGTTCCGCATTTTTGCATACTGCGTTCTTCGTTTCTACGCCACTGTGCTTGGCATTTCTTGTTTTTTGGTTGTTCTCATGTGACCTCAACGACTTCACACACTAGGGAAACAGAAACTGGAGGAATGGTGGGGGTTTTCACGTCCCTCGAACCACAAAACCTCTGAGCAAACCCTAGAACTTTGTATGAACTGTATGAACAGTTCGAATCTGGGCTGAGCCGAGCAAAAATGTTCACTTAGATCTTTATTCAGGGCTGTAACCGAGCAAAAAGCTGTTTGTGGCTTTGCACTGAGGCCGCAACCGAGCTACATACACCTTAGGTCGGCAGATAGGTTTAACCGGGCTAAGGCCTAAAATCATAACCCAATACCTTGATCTGGGCTCGACCGAGCAGAAACCTCCATTAGAACCCGACCGACCAAAACTCCTAAACCGAGTAGAAACCAGCACCAAAAAAGGAGAAGGCTAAATCAGCCATCCTGATGGGCCGCGGTAGATGGAGGGCCGGCCAAACACTTGGAACCTTTGAGCCATTTCCAACAGAAGCCGCGCAATATATGCCGTGCTAACCCTTGCCCTTATTTTTGATCATGCAGAACAAATAGGACCGACCAATCCCTCCAGCGTTATTGGTGGAGCTCAAAGACCGAGCAATCACACCAACATTTTTGACCGCTCTAGCAAATATAACCGAGATAGATGGGCAAATACCGCTTTAGGGTTAGCTCGCCCGGGGCGATGGCGGAATTTCGAGAAGAGTTCAATATCCCTGATGACGTAATCCTTGAGCTCGGCAAGAAAGGAGCTACGCCGTGGGGAGAACTTGACCGGTGCCCCTTCACGGTCGTTTCCATTATTGAGGGAGGGCTCCGCTTCCCCGTGCAACCTTTGATCTGCGAGTTTTTGAGGCAGACAAAGCTTTGCCCGACCCAGGTGTCAAATAATACGTATAAAATAATAAACGGCGTCGCCGAGCTGAACCGAAGGCACGGTCTCAATCTCGGCCTCGCAGAGATTTTTCACCAATACAGCCTTAGCCGAAATAAGAGCGGGCTTTGCTGGTACCTTAAAGTGAGGAAGGGCCGGGCAAAACTGATCGAAGGCAACCCGGACAAGGAGTCAAACGATGACGACTTCCTCTGGGTGTCCGGTCCTTATGAGGACACCGAGGCGCCAGTACCGGGCTGGCGTATTAAGAAAAACTTCGGTAGTGCTGGTAAGGAGCCTGGCTGACCGCACAATTCTTTTTTTGCTATTAATTATTATTCCTTGCACCGGTCTAACACTTGGCTTTCTTTACAGATAAGAACTTGGCTGCGCGCTACGACCGCGCTAACCAGGAGGCCATTAGAGCCGTGCTACGCATTCCTGCGGAAGAAAGGGAGTCCCCGACCTTGCTCGGTTTTGAGCAAACTTACAACTATCAAGCACCGCGCAAAGGCAGAGTCACCGACTTCCTGCGCGAACCAACCCCCGAGCCGGATCCAACTTTGCCACCGGTCAGACTCGTCCCAACCACCGAAGAGCAAGAAATGGCAAAAATCAGAGCCATTAAGTCATTGATCACCGGGGACGAAGGCGAGTCCCAACTGCCAGAAGCAACCGGGGGAGGATCTTCAACTCCGGCCGGACAAAAAGAAGGGGCAGTGCTCGCCCTGGCCAGCGAACAACCGGCTGGCCGGCCCAAGAAGAAGCAAAGGAAGGAGGCCACCGGTCAAAGCCTTGTGGATGAGGAGGCCACTGAAGTCGCCTCCACCGAGCTCGGCGACCAGACCGAGCAACAACTTGCCCGCAAAACCAAGGGCAAGGCCCCTGCCCTCCCAGTCTGGGCGCCCGAGTTCACCTACAAAGGCCGAGCAGTCTCCCCCGCAGACTCGGTCGCCGAGGACAAGGATCACTCGCTCGGCTTCAACTTGACCAAGGGGCTGATCCTGCCCGGGGACATGAGGAAGCATGAGGAGCTAACCGACCTCAAGGTCCTCCGCTCAGCTGCTGAATCCATTGTGCTGGTAAGATGTCCATCTTTTAATTCCAAGTATTTGTTCGGTTTCAAGATACTAACAGTGTTGCTTTTTCAGGCCGCACAAAAGAACTACCTTGCACACGAGTGGATGGCTTCTCTTCGCCAAAGCCTCCGTGACGCCATCACCGAAAACAAGGTGTTCAAGGCCGAGGTAGACAGGCTCAAGGCCGAGCAGACGGTCGTCCAAGCCGAGCGGGACGAACTGCGCCAGAAGCTGGGCCATGCTGACGAGGACAAGAAGAAGGCCGAGAAGAAGGCCAAAGCTCGGTACCTTGCCGAGCTACGAAAGCTGAGGGCCGCCAACAAGGACGCCATGGACAAGGCGGTAGACGCGGCGGAGGACCGTGGATACAAGCAAGGGGAGAGGACCTATGAGCGCCAGGTCCGGGCTACCAAGGACATCTTTTTCCAGTGCGGCTGGAAAGCCGCCGTGGAAAAAGTTGGCCTTGGCCAGGATTCTGAGATGTTCATCAACCCTCCTGCCGCGCACATCCCGGTCTACATGCAGGCCTACGCCAATGCCACCCAAAACCAGCTCATTGTAGAGGCGAGGAAGGAGGCCGAGGAAGAAGCTGCCGCGCAGAAGCTGGCGGAGCAAACTCCGACCGAGGAACCAGCCGAGCAAACTCCATCTGATGCATCCCCAAATGCAGATGGTGAAGCAATTGGTCGGGAGGGTGACGCGGTGGAAGTCTCCGACAGTGACGCCGAGGAAAGAGTGCCCGAGAAAATTTTGAGTGCCGAGATATCCGAAGAGGCCGACCAAAACCTTGGCCTTGACTGAAGATTGCACTTTTCTTGTTTTTTCTGTTTTTTTTACTTTTTGCATTGTAACCGGGCTATGCCCCCCGATTGTACTGAACTTCTTTGATCAATGAAACAACTTTTTGCCCGTTCATGCACGCTTTCTTGTTTGGCTTGTGTAATTTGAATTTGTCGTTCCAAATTTTGTTTCAACTTTTTGATCGGCTTAACCGCGCAAACAGCAGGTCTTCAAGTAGCCTTGCAATCCCTTGTATTTCAAATAAGATGACTTTTTGCGTTTGGCCGAGCAAAATCCGCTCGGCCTTTTTGGCTGGCAATAAGCATCTGGCCGAGCAAAAACACGACATTTTGATGTTTATTCGATTCGCCTTACAATCCCTTCGGCCGAGAAAATTCAGCTCGGCCTTACAATTGCTGGAAAAAGACACCAACATTGCAATTTTCTCCGAGCAAAATCAGCTCGTTTCCCATATTGGGCAATTCACCAATATGCTATGTGGGCCGAGCAAAACCAGCTCGGCTCCTTCATTGGGCAATTCACCAATGTTTCAATCAGGTTGGTCATGCCGCCAACATTCCCATTGGGCGAGCAAAACCAGCTCGGCCCTAATGCGCATTTCTCCATACGCAACTTTTTGTGCGGTCTGCTCCCATTCCGAGGAGAACAGTCCGGTTCTCTTGAGGTCAATTCTTGCCCCTGGCATGCCTTACGACCGTGCAGTGCCATTACAAGGAGGTAATACAAAAAACAACAATGTAATACAGCAACAATAAAATGGCTAGCTTTCATTACATAAACACCGTAATGGTATTCTCTTACATATAGTGCCAGAAGGCTAAAAATCTAAGAAAGCTAAACAGAAGCAGATTACATCTTAAAAGTAAAAGACCTTAAGGTTTGCCGCGTTCCATGGTCTTGGGATGGCCTTGCCATCTAAATCTTCCAGATGGTATGCCCCTTTGCCAGCTAGGCCCACCACCTTGTATGGTCCTTCCCAATTTGCGCCAAGTTTTCCTTCGCCAGGGACCACCGTATTGCCAAGCACCTTCCTTAGGACCCAATCCCCAATCTTGAACAGCCGGGGGTGCACTGCCTTGTTGTATTTTTTAGAAAGTTCCTGCTGATAGGCGGCTAGGTGAATTAGTGCACGCTCTCTCCTTTCTTCAGCTAGGTCTAACTCCAGTGCCACAACTTCATTGTTCGAATCTGGCTGGAAACTTTCTGAGCGGATGGTTGGCATGCCAATCTCTAGTGGGATGACAGCCTCCATACCATAGGCCAAGGCGAACGGTGTTTCCCCGGTCGATCGTCTTAGTGTAGTGCGGTATGCCCACAGCACATTAGGAAGCTCTTCAACCCACTTTCCCTTAGCTTTCTCAAGCCGCTTCTTCAAGCCGTCCAGGATGGTCTTGTTCGAGGCCTCCGCCTGGCCATTTGACTGAGGATAAGCTGGCGTTGAATTGTAAAACTCAATTTTCAACTCCTCGCAAAATCCGCGAAAGAGTTTTCCATCGAATTGAGTACCATTGTCTGAGATTAAGGCTCTGGGTATACCGAAGCGAGTGATTACATTCTTCAAGACAAATTTCTTCACATCTTTCTCCTTTATAGTTGCTAGCGGCTCTGCCTCCACCCACTTGGTGAAATAGTCGGTGGCGGCAATGAAAAACTTGCGATTGCCCGGTGCAACTGGAAGCGGTCCAACAATATCCAATCCCCAAAGTGCGAACGGCCAAGGACTTGTGAGAGAGAGCAGCTCTCTTGCTGGCTGGTGGATCTGGTGGGCAAATTTCTGACATTTCTCACACCTGCGAACATATTTCTGCGCGTCCGCCTGCATGCATGGCCACCAATAGCCCTGCGAGATCGCTCGGTATGCTAGAGACCTGCCCCCAGTATGGCTGCCGCAGATGCCTTCATGGATTTCATAGAGGAAGGCTTCCACCTTAGAGGGGTGGACACACTTTAAATACGGGCCCGTGAAAGATTTCTTGTACAAGGCGCCGGAAGGTGAGAGCCAAAACCGCTCTGACTTTGCCCGGATCTTGTGGGCCGCCTTCTTTTCCTCTGGTAAAGTTCGATCTTTCAAAAAGGCGATGATGGGGTCCATCCAGGAAGGTCCCAAGTCGGTGCAGACTACCTCAGCTGCTTCTACTTCCTCAATGCTTGGCCGAGGTAAGAATTCAATCATCAAGGGATTGGGAAAGGTTGTCTGAGTGGAAGCGAGACCAGCCAATTCATCGGCCGTGCTATTTCCTTCACGGTTGATCTGTTCGACCCTTATGGCAGAGAACTTCTTGATCTCTTCTCGGACCAACGCTTGATACTTGGCCATTCTTTCATCCTTAGCCTCATACTCCCCTGAGACTTGATTGACCACTAGCTTGGAGTCGCTGAACACCATAAGAGCTGTGACCTTCATTCGCAATGCGCTTCTCAGCCCGGCAAGGAGGGCCTCGTATTCCGCTTCATTGTTGGAAGCTGGGAAGCCGAGCGTAATTGCTTGCTCTATGATGAGCCCATCCGGTGAAGTTAGCACAACTCCTAGCCCGGCCCCATGTCTGTTGGAGGCCCCATCAACGAAGAGTTTCCACATTTCGCCAATGAACAGCTTCCAACAATCGGACGGATTCTGAGAACTTCTCAAATCAAAGTCTCTGGTCGGTTCAATCTGGTCTCCTTCCTGATCCTGGTTGTTCTCGCCTGCCATCGAACCATCGACCTTAGGTTGACCGGTTGTATTTTGCTCTGCTTCATGGGGCGAGCTAACAGTTGTTACCAAAACCATGGGTTGTGCTAAATCCGCATCAACCAAATCAATCGGGCAGATCGGATGTGTTCCTGGGGCAAATTCTGCCACAAAATCTGTAAGTGCTTGTGCCTTAGTCGCGGTGCGCGGTCTGAACTTGATGTCATACTGGCCCAATTCCACGGCCCATTTCAGAATCCTCCCGGTGAAGTCCGCTTTCTCGAAGAGCACCTTGAGCGGGAACTCGGTCAACACTACGATTGTATGGGCGTGAAAATAGTGCGCCAGCTTTCTTGAAGCCATCATGAGGGCCAGCGCCAATTTCTCCAAAGGAAGGTATCTTGTTTCGGCCGGGAGCAGAGTCTTACTCACATAGAAGATTGGTAGGTGCTGGATGCCTTCAGCACGAACCAATACCGCGCTCACCGCATGTTGAGAAACAGCCAAATAAAGGAACAACTCTTCGCCCGGCTGAGGAGTGACCAGAATAGGGGCCGAGGAAAGATAAACCTTCAAGTTTGCAAGCGCACGGTCGCATTCTTCATCCCAAAAGAACTTGGATTTCAGAGTTTTGAAGAAGGGCCTGCAACGATCTGACGACCGGCTGATAAATCTGTTCAGCGCGGCTGCCATTCCAGCAAGATGTTGCACGTCCTTTGTGGAGTTCGGCCGTTCTAACTCTTGTATGGCCTTAATTTGCAATTGGTCGGCCTCAATTCCCCGGTTTGTGACCAGAAAACCCAGGAACTTTCCAGTGCCAACTCCGAAGGCGCACTTAGAGGCATTCAGGCGAAGCTTGTGGCGCTTGAGTATGGCAAACATTTCTGCTAGGTCGGTGAGGTGCTGGGACTTCTCCTTGCTCTTTACCACCATATCATCAATATAGGCTTCCATAGTTCGGCCTAGGAGTGGAGCGAACATTTTCGTCACCATTCGTTGAAAGGTTGCCCTAGCGTTCTTTAGTCCGAACGGCATGACCTTGTAACAGTATAAGCCTCTGGGGGTGGTGAAAGACGTAATCTCTCTGTCCGGCTTGTACATGGCTATTTGATGATAGCCGCGATATGCATCCAAGAAGCTAAACCTCTGATGGCCAGCGGTTAAGTCCACCAACTGGTCAATTCGAGGGAGAGGGAAGCTATCTTTTGGGCATGCGCGGTTAACAGTCTTGTAATCCACGCAGACTCGCCATTTGCCATTCTTCTTAGGAACCACCACCGTATTAGATATCCACCGAGGGTATTGCACTTCTTCTATGGCCCCAGCCTCTAACAGATTCTTCACTTCCTCCGCCACAACTTCAGCATGGTGCAAGGCAGAACGGCGCGTTCTTTGAATAACTGGCCGTGCATTGGGGAAGACATTCAACTGGTGGCAGATGAAACTTGGGTCGACGCCAGGCATATCGTAAGGCGTCCACGCAAAAACCTCCAAGTTGGCAACCAAAAAGTTTACGTATTCGGACCGCTCGGCACTGGACAACGATGATCCCAAAAGGAAGAACTTAGTGGAATCATTCTCATCAATGCACAACTCTACCAAATCTTCGACCGATTTTTCCTCGGCCTTTCTTCCCACATCTTCAAGGACCTCCTTGCCCTCAGGCCCCTCGATCATCTGGACAAACCCTTTGGCTGCTCGGCTGCCATTCACCGCAACGAAGCACTGTTTCGCCATCACTTGATCTCCCCAAACTTCTTCTATTTGCCCGTTCGATGCCGGAAAGCGCATGACTTGGTGGAAGGTTGAAGCGACCGCTTGCATGGCGTGCAGCCAGCCCCGGCCCAAAATCAAGTTGTAAGTAGATGGAACCTTGAGCACCCAGAACTCAACTTGCTTTACAACCGACCCTGCTTTGACCGGCAAAATGATCTTCCCAATCGGCCACTCCGGCTGTGAATTGAAGCCGACCAAAGGGGACGTTGCGGGGGCCAAGTCTTTGTCTTCTAACTTCATTTGCTTGAATGCGTCGTAGTACATGATCTCGACCGAACTCCCCTGGTCGATCAATATTCTTTTGATCTCAAAGTTCTTGACGCGAAGTGTCACCACCAAGGCATCGTTGTGTGGCATTTGAACCCTTTCTAAGTCCTTCGTCGAAAACGTGAGGATGTCTTTTTCCTCGGTCTTTCCCTTCTTCACAACAGGTTGAACAGAGAGAACTTCCCTCATGTGCTCGGCCTTCTTGATCATCCCTCTAAGCTCGCAGACTCTGGCCGGTTCAACGATGCCATGGATGACATTGATCACTCCTTGTGGGGGGGCTTCTAAGGCGGCCATACCATTAGGCTCGGTCTGCTCTGTCGGCGCGGCCTTCACTCCCCCTTCTATGTATTGATCAAGATGCCCCGCCGCCACCAACTCCTCCAGATGTTGTTTGAGCGGCAAGCAATCCTCTGTCCGGTGCCCCCGTTCTTCGTGGAAGGTGCAGCGGTATTTTGGATTGAAACCACGCTGCGCACTCCCCAACTTGGCTGGCCACCGGACAAAAGGCTCTCCACGGATCTCGCTCAAAATGCGGTAGATGGGAATTTTAAAGACCGTGGTGATCCCTGTCCGCGCCTTCAGCTTCCTCTTGGCATCTTCTGCTGTATCGCGAGGTGCATCAGCCCGGTCATTCCTGCGACCTCTATTTCTATCGCTTTGGCCGGTTCCCCGACGCTGATCTTTTGATCGGTCACTAGGGCGGTTTTCCTCCTGCCCGACCGAGTGAACTTTCCCCGCTACTCTTCTGTCCACTGCGACCGGATTATCCTTCTCGGTCGCTGAGGCGGCATCCTCTTCCACGCGGATGTGTTCGTTGATCCGCTGCATCAAAGATTCCATGGTGGTCGGCTGATGCATCGTGAGTGAGTCTCTCAGCCTATGTCCGACTGGGAGACCTCTCTTGTATTGAGTGATTGCCAGATTGGTTGGGCAGTCGAGAATCTCGTTGTAGGTTTCCCAATACTTCGCATTGTATGCCTTCAGCGAACTCCCAGACTCCATCTTGACACCCAGAAGGTGGTCGACCTCCTTCGGCGTTCGTGTGTTGGTCTTGAATCTGGTGACGAAGGCTTCCGCTAGCTGCTGCCACCCCTCTATGCTCCCCTCCGGGAGCCTCTCGAACCACTTCAAGCCCAGCTCTCCCAAGCTTGCTGGGAAGATGAGGCACATCAACGCGTCGTTCCAGCGGTGGCCAGCCATCACTTGCCGGTAATGACTCACATGCATGTACGGATCCGTCTTGCCGTCGTACAAAGTGAACTTTGGCTGGTGGAATCCGGCAGGGAGTGGGGTGCTCTCGATCTCTGGTGACAATGGGGTGGCTGTAAGTCTCGCCAGCTCCTTGTCCACCAGAGCATTGGCGATCACTTTGGGTGCTGGCATCGCCACCTCTTCACTGCAATGAACTGGAGCGCTCAACCTCTGGAGCGCCGGCACCCTCTGAGCTTCTCGACGGCGCGCTCTCTCCTCCAACACGTCCCTGAGATCCCTGGAACGGGAGGAGGCAGAGTATCGCGACGTCGATGGCGGGCGCGAGGGGCGATAGGTGCTGCCGCGTGTGATAGATCTGTCCTCTCGCTGGTCAGGATCTCCAACCCCATAGTTCCTGGTGATTGAGATTGAATGGGTTCTCCTCTGGTGGCGACTGTTAGCTTGAGGGGAGGGGGTGCGCTCACTGAGGTTGCCCTCTCCAGCAACACCCTTTCCCCTCACTTGACGCTTCAGAAGCTCCATCTCCGCCGCCATCCTCCGAATGAGGGCTTCTTGATCCTTCAATTTGTGCTCCAGGTGCTCCTCACGGGACTCCCCCCGGCGCCGGCGGCCCTCTGGACTCTGCGAACGATCGGAACTCCTCCCACGCTTGTCGCGCGTTCCTCGCGATGAAGTCTCTAGGCCCGCCATGGCTGGAACATTAGGAAGGCCTTCTCTCCTTCGGACATACTCCGGAGTAACACCATCGACGACGGACAGCGGGACTTCGTCGTGATTGGCCATGGAAATGGTCGAAAAAGCTCGAAGAACAAGGGTTGATTATCAAACTTTTCCCACAGACGGCGATAATTGTACGGGGGCGAAATATCCTCAGCTCTCCGTACGCCTTGAACGTCGAGCTTCCGGTAACGGCGTCTGTCTCTGCAACGCAAGAAAGGTGAGCTGCCCGGCGGTGGTGTGCCGGAAAAACCCTCCGACGCTCAAGTCAGTTCAGTGAGCAAGAAGACAATGAAAAGAGAGAGAGTTTTGAGAGAGTGAATTCGCATACCAGAAACGTTCGCCTTCCCTTCTCCATATCTAGGCCGCCCACGCAGCTCTGAGATTGTGCGCGCACTACCTCTGCTGTCCTTCCCTGGACAGGTGGCAGTGCTCGCCTCTCACCACCTTACACGTGTAAAGGTTTTGTCCTCCTTCCAGTACATGCAGAACTGCCTAACGGTATTGAGGCGTTCGTGGAGCAGATGTCCTCTCCTTCACACCATTGGCCCAGGTGGCACCCTTGACCGAGGTACCATGACCGGCCAAACACTTGTGGAAAATTGCCATCACACGACCATGCTACATACCGCCGGCTTATGACTTGAAACCAGCCGAGAACTTAATAGCAAACGCCGAGCTACCCACGACCGGCTCATCGCGATTGACCGGTTGTGAGGCATGCCGGCCTCCAACCGTCTCATCTTTAATCTCGGTCACGTGCAAGCGCTCGGCCTTGGCTGGACGGCTAGTGGCATGCCGGCCAGGCCGCATCCTTGGCGTAGCCCGGTCAATCCTTCGGCTCGGCTGCAATTTCGACTGCGAACTTTGCCCGAACAACTGGTCTCCAGTTCGGCCCTCAAGGGTAACCGGTTGACCTCTTTTAACCGAGCAAGGTAGATCGCTCGGTCGTTGCACTTGCCTAATTTGCTCGGCACCACGTAATCAGTAACGCTGGGCGTTACTTTTGCTCGGCCGTACAATGAGATGGAAATCTCCCCTCTCACAACTCTTGTTGATATTGTCTAAATTCCATAAACAAAATTTATATTCATTAAAGTGGCTTCCCGTAAACATAGGAGTACGGGTAACCAATGCTGTCCTGATTGACTTTACAGACCCAAGTCCAGTTTCTCTTTACATACATGAATATTACAATTGGGGAAAAGTTAGGTATCATGAAAAAGTTTTCATGAAAATGATCATGAAAGAATTATGATCCTTGGATTACCTTGATTAGTGTGTGGTGTTTTATTTTAAGTGTAATCCAAGGATCATAAATCTTTCATGATCATTTTCATGAAAATTTTTTCATGATACCTAGTATTACTCTTACAATTATGCATGTATTTATTAGTATTCTATTCTCCACAACGTGACGTAAGCATTCAGTATTATCCATTGCAAAACCCCACTCACGCTCTAGAACACCAAAGAAAAGAAAACCACCACCCAACCCCAACCCCAACCCCATGGCAGACCCTCTCACTACCAACTCTCTGTGCCATTTGTTTCCAATAAAAATTAAAGATCAATTGAAGCTGAAAACACAAAACCTCTGTATTGATCACTGTCACTGATGAGTTTTATGCCATTATTATGGGTTGGGTTTGGTGGAGATTTTGTGCAAGTGATGTTGTTGTTGTAGAGTAGAGGGGATGAAATCGGAGGTAAGTGGAGAGATGGTGGAGGTCGCAGTGGTCGGTGATGGAGGAGCTGCTGGTCTGAGAAAGGAACTTGGAAGCAGAGGGAGAGGGAGAGGGAGAGGGAGAGAGAGAGAGAGAGAGAGAGAGTAAAATGGGAATGAATGAGCTAGCTAGCTAGCTGATTAGATTAGATGTGAAGAGATGTAAAATTTTTGAAAATTTCACAAAACAATTACTATTATGTGGCTTTTTTGATTGATTGGGTATCCATCCGTAAATAGTATTTGTTTGGGTATCTAATACGGGACGCCCGTTTATAACTTATGATTCTCATTCTGGAACTAAAACATTTATTGATCTTGAGATTTTATAATTCCTTACTATTTTGTCTTCAAAACTAAAACTAAAACTAATTCTAATTCATTCATCAATTTGACAGATACCACAGCCTACACCATACAGAGACGGGCACTAATTATTGCCTTTTTATGCCTCTCTATGATGCATTGGGCAATACCCTCAATAGCAAATCATGGGACCTGCACAAAACGTTACTTTTAAATTCAGGTATCTCCCTGTCCAAACAAAGAATATCCTAATAATTTCTTCCTGCTTAATCATATCATATCATATATATTTATTGTCTTTACCAAATGCGTACTGATTTAACACGTAATTGTTCACCGTACATGAATTTGTGTGTGTCAATTCACCTTAAAAATAAAAATGAAAAAAAAAAAAAAAAAAAAAAGCTTGATAATAAGCGGGACCATATACTGATTACAAAAAAAATTGGTGTATCACGTGGTTGTAGTCTTTCTTGTACCTAAGGTGGAATTAATGACGATAACCTGGAAATACTTTTTGGGGAAATTACCCATAGGTTCCATGTGAAATATGTGGTCTCCATTTAATCCCATAACTTTTTCACTACACCCAAAAGTCCTTTCCTATCTCTCTCTGCTTTTTGCTTCCCTTCCTCTCTCGTTTTTTTTTTTCTGCATTTTTCTCTCATCGTGTTTGTCATGGAAGACGACCACCGGTGATCATGTCTTTCTCCATTGATCGGGGTTCATTGATAACCACCAACCATCGAAATCAACTCCGACGAAGAAGATGATATATTTTCCGACGAAGAAGATGAGTGGATCTACTTAGATCTGATGTAGATCTACTCAGATCTACATCAGATCTGAGTAGATCTACACAGATTTGGCTAGATCTAAACAAAAAATAGTTGTCGGAGTACAATCCTCTCTCTACATCCGTCTTTCCCCTTCGATCTCTTTTTTTTTTTTTTCTCTCTGCTATACACTTCTGTTTTTTTGTTCTAATAGAGAAAATTTTCGAATTTTGAACAAGTAGTTTTCGAGTTTTAGTTACAGGCGGTGAAAACTGTAAAATTTTGCAGTTTTATAACATTATTTAGAACTGTAAAATTTTATAGTTTCATAACATATTTTTTAATTTTTTTTTTCGGGCAATATTCTAAACATTCCGGTGAGTCTCCGGCGACCGTTAAATGGAAGTCCGACGGTAGTAAGATGTGAACAGTGTCTGTAAATTAAAAAAAAAAAAAAAAGGATTTTTTGGTAACAATTAAAAATGTGTTGGACTAATTGGTGCAAGTATTTTGTTTTGGGATTAGTTGAGTTTTGAACTTATTACATGGGACTTATCAGTAAGTTCCCCTTACTTTTTTATACTACTGTAAAAAAAAAACGAGACGCAAGAAATTTCACGAATAAAATGAGATGACCCCTTCTCTCTTCTGTAAAATTTTGTTTGAGAATTGTTATGATTAATTAAATAAGAAAATAAGACAAGAAAAGCTAGCACAGCATTTTTGTTTCTGGATAAATAAAATAATGGTCATCCTCCATTGTATGGGCACATTGAATGCAGGTAAGAACTGGAGGGTACCTGATTTTGTATTCTTGGCACATGTGGTGGATATAACAGCTTCCCTACACGGCCAGTTTGTATTCCGGTCATTCGCGTCGAAGCCGTTCAGGACCAGGATCTTCTTGCTCCCAATTTGGCCATTTGCATTTACAGTGATGCTGGTGATGTGAGCCAAGTCTAAGACCTTCTCGGTCTCACTCTACAACCTCATAGGCTGCTTGCACCACACTTGGGCTGTACCTCGCTTTGGTTTTCAGGTCTTTCTCTCTACATTTTAATGTTTATTGTTTCTTCAACTCACACTGCTCTTGCCATTTTTTATGCATTAATCAATTAGGTTCTCAATTTGATGATTATCTTGACTTCCTTTTTCTTTTCTCTTTTAAATTTTTTTTTTTAATATATATATATATATAAATATATACAGTATTTCTTGCCATTTGCTAGAGAGGGCATCAATAAGCACATAGAGGAGGCAATTCTCGGGGCCGATAGGTTTAGCCTTGCTGCATTGAATAAGGTTGCTCTCTCTCTCTCTCTCATACCCACCCATCCGCAAATTACAGTCTTGTCCTTTTGGGGGTACTGGGGAACACAAAACAACAAGGAATTTTTTTCCATTGTACCAAATAGTAAGGGAAAGTATTTTTACCCCCAAGTAACCATACCACATTTCAGCTAGTGAAATTCATGATTCCAATGTTCAATTTTCTCATGTACTTCAAATTAAACTTGCATGAGGTACCCACCTACCATATCCAACTATACATAAATTTAAACATTGCACTTGTTCAATAAGCAATCAATTTGATAAGATGTTTGTATGAAATTATCTATAATCACCTATATTAATTATGAAAAAAAATGACTAAATGTAGAATGAAGCTCCCAATGGGGGTGGAATGCTGTTTGTGAACAAGCATCCAAACCTTAAAGTTCAAGTTGTCCATGGAAACACTGTAGCTGTAACTCTTAACCAAATCCCTGAGGATGTGGACGAGGTGTTTTTAACAGGAGCTACTTCAAAACTCGGAATTGCAATTGCCCTTTACCTTTGCAGACGGAGAGTACAAGTGTTTGTAAGTATTGTCAATTTGTCATTTAATTGAATTTTTTTTTTTTTTTTTTTTTTTTTTGAAGTTTTGGTTTCTAAAGGGTTGAAGCATAGTGCAGATGTTAACCCTTTCAATTGATAGATTTGAGAAGATACAGAAGGAAAGCCCCAACTGAGTTTCAAAAATACTTAGTCCAAGTCACAAAGTATCAAGCAGCCAAGAACTGTAAAGTATATATAACATAATATACATATGAAGTTATTCAAAACATTAATTAGCAATGATGCCGAGTTTAATTAATCAAATGTGAAATAAGCTTCGCTAATAAATTTCTTAAAATCCTATCTATTCATGTATTTACATTTACTGCATTCAATTCTAAGTGTAGTTTCTATGTTGCAAAGATATGCATTGGAATGTGTTGAATTTTGTTGTTTACCATGATAGACTTGGGTAGTTGGTAAGTGGATAACACCAAAGAGAGCAAAGTTGTGCCCCAGCTGGAACACATTTTCACTAATTTGTGGTCCCACCAATATTGCCCTTCAGAGGAGACTGCACTTACGGTGATCTTGCAGCCATGAAGTTTCCTGATGATGTACATGGGCTTGGATATTGTGAGGTATACGTATATATACCCTCCCCCAATCTTCCTTTGTTTCATGTTTTTATCACAATAATATCATATTTTCACTTCTTTTTTTTAAAAGAAAAAAAAAAAGTTGTTGGGGAACAAACAAACAGTATACGATGGAGAGAGTCATGAATATTATGAATATTTACCGAAAACTTAAAAAGAAAATATTATTTTTCTCTAAATTATCACTAAAAAAGCAAATTAACTTTTATTCTTTTAATAATATCAATTATATATCTGAATTATTTGATTTTCTTTTAATTTTACCTTACCATTAATTACGATCTATAATAAAATAAAAGTTGCCAACATGACTGTTAGGTTTTTATTCTTGGCAATCCCATTTGACAAAACTCCTTTGAGTTGTATTTGTTTTCGCACTTTTTATTTCAGTGAGGCTATGAGTTTATTAGATGCGAATCCAACCCGATTCGAGCCTTGCAGAGAAGTTTGTGATGTTAATACTTTCAAGATTGCCACTTTGCCGATTATGACAGGGGTCGAGCTGCCCGATCAGCTCGCGGGGTCGAGAGGCAGCGCCCCCGAAGCAAAATGCAAAAGTGCATTCAAAGTTGCTTGTCCGCTCGAGCGGACATTCCCCCGCTCGAGTGGAGATTGGTGAGTTCCAGAAGTTTGGGTGTTTGCAAAAATACTGTGATCCGTGTTTTCACGCTCAAGCGTCGAAATCCCCGCTCGAGCGTACATCCTGGTTTGGACATGGTATATAGTGTCCCCGCTCGAGCGTACACCCTAGTGCGGAACACGTCATACAGTGTCCCTACTCGAGCGTCCATTCCCACGCTCGAGCGGACCTCGCGATTTCAGATTCTATAAATTGACAAGTTACTCCAAATCTAGGATTACTTCTGCAGATTTTCTTCTTGGGGTCTAGGGTTTATATCTGGGGATATTTTGCTAGTTTTCTTTGATGTTTTGATTGAGTATTCAACTCATAGTTTAAAGAGTTTACATCAAAGGATTGTTTGTTTAATTCTATACAAAAAAGAGAGTTGTTCTTTGATGGATTCTGAAGAATTCGAGCCTGAAGCTTTGGTGGATTCTGGAGTGGCTCATCGTCAAGACAATTCCGAGGTGAAGACGGGGTTAGAAGAGGTACATAGGGGTTAGTTCAATTCGGGCGTGGATTCGCTAGGTAATTGACAGTATACGTGTGTAATTCCTTTATATCTCCTTAGTGGATTGTTTTGTGGCTGTTGCCCGTAATTTTTTATCACAATTGGAGGTGTCCAATTGTGATTTTTTCACGTAAAATCGTTGTGTCGATTTGTCTTGATTGTTTGATTGGGATTGTTATATACTGCTTAAAATTGATACATAATCACAAATCAACATGTAGGGGATTTCTAGATTTTTCAATGACAATCATACTTCATTTACATTTTTATTTTATCTTCAAACTATCCGTATAATATTAATTACGTCCTTGAATAAAGTGAAATTTGGGAGTCCAAATGTTATCAAAAATGCTAGAGATAAAAAATTTTACCAAATATTTCACATGAATGTGGGATCCACAATCACATGAGATATTTAGTAAAACTTTTAGTAGAATTTTTTGAATCTCTAACGTTACTCAATGTTATTTCATCAAACTTAATGATATTCTTTTTTGTTTTATTTTGTTTTGTTTTGATTTTTGAGAAACCGTAGGCACCTTTTCTAATGAACCTTTTCATATTTTCATATTTTTAGTCATTTAATTTTTTAGATGAATCTAATTTTGATATATCTAAAAAATACAAAAATTAAATGATTAAAATATTAAAAAGGGAAAATAAAAATCTGTCTAAAAATAGTTTGTGAAAAATTAAACCAAACTATACAGTTGTAACGAATTAGACGCAGAGAGAAGCAGAGGGAGAGAAAGAGAGAAGCAGAGGGAGAGGGAGAGAAAGAGAGAAGCAGAGGGGAAGAGAGAAAGAGAGAAGACGATCGTCACCCCGGCCAACCGCCGATCCGCTGATCGTCGCCCAGCCCAGCCCTGCCGCAGCCTCCGACCGCCATCGCCCCGCCTTCACCTCCTCCTCCCCCGAATATTATGCCCCCTCCTTCCTCCTCTTCCTCCTCCTCCTCCTCATTTCTTCCTTCTTCTTCCTAGTCTTTGTTCTTCTTCTGCAAAAAAAAAAAATCGAGCCATTCGGGCTCCCCGTTTTCGAGCTACCAATCGCGGTTGAAAAGAAAAACAACCCCCCCAATACACACTGCATCTCTAGATAAGGTCAAAGTGTTCGAGGCATACACTGATTATATTAGGTGTGTGGCTGTTCATCCAAATATATTTTATCAAGAGGATTGGTTTTGAGTAGGTGTTAGAGGTTGCCATTGATAATTCAGTTGTGTTGGAGGTTTCCTCGTAATGGATTTGCATTGTTGGTTGATGAGGATGATGATGATGATGATGATGATATTATGAATGATGTTTCTCATTATCCTTGTATTTTATACTCATAATATTGATTTTATTTTTTATACAATAGCAGTAGAAAAAACAAAAATGTTAGGAACTTAATTATGGATGAATCCAAACTTAGAATAAATTTTAACCTGTACTTCTTGTGACTCATTTTGTATTTGTAGCATTAATCCTAAAATAATCATGTGGGATAAGAATGAAATTAAGAAAAATTCTAAAATAACCATCCCTGATAGATATCGCAGTCTGAAATAGTGTTATTTATTTTAAAAGTAACCAAAATATAGAAAGTTCAAATAAGAGAAACTCTTTTTAAAAATCTCCACTTTGCTTAAGGCTTAAAACTGATTTACAATGGACACTTCCTCGTTTGACTATGCAACAATAAAATAGGTTAATTCATACTCAAATATTAAATCAATAGTGGAGACAAAAAAACAAAAATAATCAAAAGTAAAAGAAAATGGTCAAAACAAGTGACACAAAAAATGAGAAAAAGAAAGAGCAAAAAATTCGTACAAAATCTATGGGTCACACCATTGCCTTAGCACGCACACACTTATAAAGTGGGTCAAGAGTTCCTAACGAACTAATATGGGACGTATTCGGACCCCCCACATTAGCCCCCCAAGCGTGTCGGTCCACTTTGTGGAGTTAGGTTTCTCACAGACGGTGCGGACTGATGTGGGACGTATTCAGACCCCCCACATTTAGCCCCTCAAGTGAGTGGGTCCACATGGTAGAGTTAGGTCTCTCACAGATGGTGCCATTTATGTGGACCACCCATTGTTGTAGCACGCAATAAGATATTGTCTGCTTTGTATTACGGGACACGCACAATTTTGTTCTTCTTTCATTAGAAAAGACTTCTTAGAATTTTGTGTATAACACACTTATAAGATGGGTTAAGAGTTCCTAGCGGATTGATGTAGGACGTATTCGGACTCCATACAAAATAATTGCTAAAATAAAACTCTTGGAAAAAAAGGAGAGGAGAAATTGACAATCCAAATGATGAAACTTGGTCAAAATTTGGCTTTAGGTTAGAGCAGTGGATGTAAGTTTTCTCATTTGGCAACTTCCAATTGAACAAAGGCTTTTTCCGTAGTAACAGTGTTGACTCAAGCCTCTAGCTGCGCCATTGTTCACTGTTTGAAGGATAAATAAATAAATGGCTTTCGAATTTTGAGAGGGAAACAGGCAATATTTCAAGGAAAAAGATCCGGACCCCCTTTTCCCCTCATCTCCTTGACCCCCTCTCTCTTTCATTAGTAAGATTTTCTTTTCTTTTTTTGTTTTGTTTTTTCCTTCTCCTCCAATCACTACTCGGCACGTGTGTGTGGGGGTGGTGGGGGTAGTGATTGGAGAGGGGTCTCTATCAAAATCTATATTTCAAATGCGTGTACTGACATCTATATTATTACGATTCAAAATCTTAATGCATTTTTCTTAATTTTTGAAATTTAAAATATAAAGATACACATGTCAATAAATTATTAGTCATTGGTTATTTGATTATAATATGGTAGTTTATTTAACATTTAAGTCTTGTTTATTTCGACGTAACATTAAAAATATATTCTTAAAAATTAATTTTTGCAGAAAAAAAAAATGTGAATCTCAACTAAACATGAAAAATGTGAATCAACCCCACCAGCTACTTTACTCATATGGATAGGATATCCCGTCATTAAACAATGAGACTTTTTAGTGTTCGTGTGTTGGATCCACTGCACTAACCAACCACCGTCCGAATTAATCAAAGGAAAAGCATGAAAATTAATTAGATAGAAAAGATGGAGAGATTTTAACATAAGATCTTACTGTTAATTAAAAAAGTTTTTATTAACATGTGTCTTAAAATTTTGTTTGATTAGAAAGAAATAAATTATGAATAATGAAAATGAAAGAAAATAAAGTGAAAAAAAAAATATTTTCTTGTATGAATTTGATTAGGATGAAAAGTTTGTAAGAAAGTAAGAATTTTAATTATAAGTACTTACTTTATAACAATTTTAAATTTTTTAATATTTTTTTGTTTTTTTGGGTGCAAGAAACTAAAACTTAGTTACCACGTTATTACGAGTTGTAAAAAAAAAATTTATTTTTTTTTTATAATTTTCACTACTTTCATACTAAACAAATTTAAAAAAAATTTATTTATTTTTTCATTTCTTTTACTTTCTACCATTTTTAACCTAACCAAATTGAGCCGAGTAGTTGCATACGAAATTGTACAAACTTAAAAGCTGTCATTGAAGAAAATTTATTTTATATATGGACCAAAATACCCTTTTGTGTTTTCTTTCGTTTTATTCTTTAATTTTATTGTTTTTTTTCTACCTTTTACCCTACTTTTGTTTTTTATTTTTTATTGCTTTTTACGCAATAAGAACATAATAATTTTTTATTTTTTTTTTTGACACAAGGAGAAATAGATTTTTATTTTTATTTTTTGGTTGAAATATTATAGTATCATTCATCAATATTATTATAATTTTTTAATTTATTTTATAATGAAATATGGCCTTCCAAATTAAGGAATTATTATTTTTATTTGTAGCAAAAATGCCTTGTAGTCTTAAACACAGCCATGTTTTAATTTGTAGCAAAAATGTTCACACTTTAATATTTTATTTATACGAACAAGGACATGCAAAATGACTATATTACCCACGTGTATATATATGGTTTGCCTGGTGAAAATGGACAAACCAAGCTTGTCCCCCCTCTCTCTCCCTTCTCACTCACAAATCTGGCTTCTTTGCAACGTCGCTGGAGTCCGACACCAACCTCCCTATCTACCGACTGCCATTACGAACGAACAACCACCTTCGTTGCATGTCTCTTTGCCGCCGCCGTCGTCTTCCATCTCTCTCCGTCTCCCCGCCATCCCCTCTGATTCTCTGAGATCCTTTCAGATCTATCCTCTCAGACGATCTGTTGTACCCAACGGCGACGTCAAGCATCAGAACTCTAGCGCCGATCTGAGCGAAGTAGAGGAGGAGCATGAGGAACTACGACGATGAAAGCTTGAAGAAGTTCTTACTTTTTTTTGGTAAACCTTAATAATTGGACAGATGGTGGTTTTAAAAAAATTGGACAGATATTTTTAACAGATAGGAAAAAAAATTAAACCAATAATTTTTTTACAACTAAAAAAATGAATAGATAGCAAATAAAAAAATTCATAGATTTTGAACAGATAGTAAGAAAAATTCACAGATTTTGAACAGTTAGAGAGATAAATCCATACATTTTGAACAGATAGGGAAAAAAATTTAACAGATAGATATGAATATGAACATATAGTCAAAAAAATTTGAATAGATTGAAAATAATTTAAATAGATAGATATAAATTTAAATAGATAGTCAAAAAAGTAAACAGATAAATTAAGAGGTAAAATTGAAAACAAAATGTCCTCCAAAACTAATAAGGATTTCTCATTAAATTATTTTATAAAATGTGGACCTCTTATAAAAAAATATATATATATCTACTAAATCTAATGCCTTAAACAATTGCTAGAGTGGACTTTTCAACAATTTTCTCTAAAAAATACTCCTTATATTAAGGGTTCGTTTGGGAAGTGGGTTTGTTTTTTTGCTTTTTAGCTATTTTAACTTGGGGCTAAAAAACCTTGTTTGAGAATGACTTTTTGACTTTTTGACTTTTTGTGAGAGAAAGAATATAATGATTATGGGTTGGACGTGATGTTTTGTCTTATTAAGTTAAAAAATATATTTTATTTTTTTGTAATTAAAATAACCCTAAACCCAACTTAACCCATCTTCCCAAACATAGGCTAAGTGTTAACTTTTCTATTCAAAACAAAAAAAATTAATTAGATAGAAAAGAGTGTGAGATTGAATATAAAGCCTTCAGGTTAATAAAAAATAGTCTTATTGCTTGAGTAACACATGACATATAATTAGGCCAAGCTTGACATCTTTCAAAAAGTTAAAAAATTATCACTATTCACAAAAAAAAAAAAAAAAAAATTAATTTTCTACACAAAAGTACAACTCAACAATCATGTATGTTCAGCTCTGTGCTGCGTTTATTAAGAAAAATTGCACAGTTTAGGTGTAATTTTCACACACTGTTGTTCCGCTCGTGGGGCCCATCACGGGTTCCGTTTTGATAATCTGAACCGATCAATGTATAAAACTCGTTGAGTACTATATGTTTGTAAAAAATCACATTGATTGGATATCGAAAACTACATAATCAAATCAGTTTTGTATAAAAAAATGGATGGTATTATAATTAACAATTGAAAAAAAATAAATCTGATCAGATAGCTATCGATATCCGATCAACGTGATTTTTTATAGGCATATGATACTCAACGAGTTGTACACATTGAACTGTTCAGATTATCAAAATGGAACCCGTGATGGCCCCCACGGGCCGAACAAAACCATCCAGTGCAATGCCCAAAAAGTAGCCAATGATTTCTTACCATCAATTCGGTTGTGCAGATTATACGGCCGTACAACACACATCTCTAATCTTCTCCTACACACTTCTTTATACAATTTTTTAATATACATTTTTTCATAAAAAGTTAAAAAGTTAACTAAACATCCATATTTTTTTCCTCAACTATTTAGTCTAAAAAGACAAAAAGTGCATTTATTTAGGACACCCCAAATAACCCCTTAGTAATCTATTTAATTTTTACTTATTTGAACTGAACATATGTTCCATGTTTCAGCCACTAATATATATATACAAATTATAAATATTCAAAACTTCTAAAATTATATCACATCATTTGTTAGTACACTAATTAATATCTCAATTAATACATATAATATTATATATTCAAATCCTTAACATCAATAATATATTATCAAGTGAGATAATAAGTACAAAAATGTTTGAGATCTCTAAACGAGGAGCTCTAGAGGGAGCTTTAGAGGTAGGCCCCACTTTATAATTTGATATTTTGACTTATAATATTACATTATATATATATATATTTATGTATTATCACATTATTATAATTAGTATTAGAACTCCAGCTCTAGTACTCTCTATCATTATTTTAAAAGGTTATTTGGGATATTCTAAATAAGTATATTTTTTTACTTTTTATGAAATATGAGTTAGATTTGAAATGATGTGGTAGAGAAGTAATATGACTTAAATAAGATAATGTAACTTAAATAAGATAATAACTATTTAATTTTTTAACTTTTTTAAGAAAGGTAAATCCTAGGGTACATGTTTGGGGACGAAAACGTGTGCAAGATCTCATAATCAATTAATGCATTGAAGTTTTTGGGGAGGGAAGGGAAGGGAAGCAATTAAAGTTCCTAGTTGGTTGTTGGGCCCATACTCCTCCCACATAGTGTTCATGAATTTCTCACTTTTTTATTTTTTATGTTTTTTTTAAGATGAAAAAGCGTACGATTTAGGGTTGGTTTGGAGTGTCCTAAAAAAGTGCACTTTTTGTCTTTTTACGAAAAGATGTGCAGAAAAGTAGAGAGGTGATGTGATGGAAAAAAGATAAAAAGATAAAAAGATGGATTATATAGGTTATGCCAAACCTAGCCTTAATGTGCCAATTTTGAAAATTATTTATGTGATAATCAATTGAAAATCAAGAGAATCTCTCTATCAGACGCAAACACATGCATACAAATTAAAAAAATTCAAAAAATTGTAAAGCTTCATAATTGTGAAAATTTCACAACTTTTTACTTTTTTTTTTATTATTATAAGTAATTCCATAATTGATATTAATATTTTTTAAATTCTGACAAATAAATTTCAAAATATTAATTTTATCAAAATTAGATGTGCAAAAATAAAGTCATTAAATTTGCGGGAGGCAAATTACAAAAGTCACGTTCTCAACCTTTAACTAAGATTTTAAAAAAATGGCAACAATTTAAAAGTAAGATTTTAAAGGTTAAAAACTTGGGATTAAACGTTAATCTCACATAAGTGCTTACTTTTACGAGTGTGTAAACAACACACACTTGACTGTAAATTAATTTTAGAAGATAAGCCAGACCTTGCGTTTTCAAAGAGAAGAGATAATTCGAAAAGTTCTGAATTCACGAACCGGACAACTCAAATTTGACATTGTAAGTTTTATTGTTAAAATATTTACCGCTCTCTACCAATCCTTTTGAGATTCTAAACAGCAAAGCAAAAATAATTTAATAAGTATGAATAAATATGAATAATATAATAAGAGTTGGTTTGAGATATTTTAAATAAATGTATTTTTTAATTTTTTATAAAAAGATATGTAAAAAAATAAAAAAATATTAATTGATGTGATTCAAATAAATATACTTAATAAAAAAAAATATATTTATACCAAAAAAAAAAAAAAAAAAAGAAAAAGAAAAAGTGCGCTTAAGGCCTATTTTGGGAAGTGGATTATAATTCACTTCTCAGATTATAACCCACTTCTTTTCTCATAAAAAAAACTATTTACAAACTGCTTATAAATAATTTTTTTACCAAAAAATTAATTATAACCATCTTTTTAAAATAACCCTAAATATGTGGTCATCATCACCGGCATCTATCTGCCTACAAACAAACAAACCCAACTGCCACCATCTTTTGTTTCCATTCTATCAGATTCGTATCCTCAATTAATGTTCTTTTTATTTACTTTCTCCCGAGGACTGTCAAGCACGTATGACTTTGAATAAAGATTTGTGCCTCGAATTTTCCTGTCCCGAATGTTCTTAATGTCTAAAATGACGTCGTTTTGAGCATTAGGTTTTTTTTTTTTTTTTTTTTCTCTTCTTCTTCCTCCATTTTCGGACTGAACCAGAGGGGAGAGGGAGAGAAAAGAAGACAGAAAGAGAGAAAGAGAAAGAAAGAGAAGAGAGGTCGCCAGCCGAGATCGTCGTAGCCTCCGACCGCCGCCGCCGAGCTCGCAGCCCCGCCGAGCTCGTCTCAGCCTCCGACCGCCGCCTCCAGCCCCGCCTCCGCCTCTCCTCCCCCTGTGAGTAGGCCCCCTCCTCCCCCTGTGAGTAGGCCCCCTCAAGTCCTTCCTTCTCCTCCTACTCCTTCCTCCCCCGTCTTCTTCTTCCTCCTTCTGTTGAAAAAAAAAAAAAAAAAAACAAATTAGGGGCATTTGGGGGAGCCCAGATTAGGGCTCCCAATCAGTTCTGTATAACTTTATTCCTGAAACACGTTGAAAATAATACTCGAATCACTATCGTCCCTCGTCATTTTCTCAACTATGATATTACAATGGTGGTGTTTGCAACTTGGGTTTGAGATTTTTTTTTTTAATTTTTTTTATTAAAAGATAAATTTTTTGTAAAATTAAAAAAACATATTCAAACAAAATATCACATTTAATTTTATAATTATTATTATTATTTTTTTTCATAAATATCACATCCAATCATAAAAAAACTTAACTATCTTTCAAAATACCAAAAAAATTTTATCCAATAATATCCTACAACTAAAACAATTTATATAAAAACCCACTTCCCAAACACTCACATTGTGTTAATCAAAACAAAATAATGTTGGTGATTTTAATTTTGTACTCTAGGATATTTGGTGCAGTTTAGGCATTATTTAGGATAATGTTTGGTAGCTCGAGACTTCTCCCCCCGAATCCCCCTAATGCCCAAAACGACGTCGTTTTGGGCATTAGGCTCTTTTTTTTTTTTTTTTTTTTTTTTTTTTTTTTTTTCACGCAGGGGAAAGAGGGAGAAGGAGAAGGAGAGGGAGAGAGAGAGAGAAGAAGAGGGAAGAAGAGGGCCATCGTCGTAGCTCGTCGCCTCCGCCTCTGCCCGATCGTCGTCGCAGGCCGATCATCGTCCGTCTCCGCCTCTGCCTCCTCCGCCCATGCCTCCGCCTCCGCCCCCGCCCCCCGCCTTCGCCTCCAGCCCAATTTATTAGCCCTCTCCAGTCCCTTCTTCTCCCTCCTCCTCCTTCTTCCCTTCTTCTTCTGATCTTCCTTCTGCTGCACAGAGAAAAAAATAAATAAATAAAAAAAATAAAAAACGGCAACGTTTTGGAATTAGGGGGATTTGGGGAGCTCAAATTCGAGCTCCCTAGCACGACCCTATTATTAATATTACTATTAGAAATTTATTTTAGAGAACTTACAACTTAAAAAGCAGAAATAATTTAAATAAGCTAAAAATAAATATCATTTCATTTTTTTTTCTCAATAATTAGTTTTTTTTTATTTATTTTTATGTTCATTATATTTCATAAATTGCAAGAAAAACTGCACCAAACTCTTTTGCTTAAATTTCTGAAATAAAAAAAAAACAATTATAAATCCATAAATTGTACAAAACAGAACCTATGCAATTGATTTACAAATAAGATCTTTGCAATTTTACTTCTATTGATATTATTTTATTTGATATGAATGGATAAATTAACGTATCGTGTGGTCCCAACTAAAATAACATGAATTTGGTTCACCGGTGCCCAATTTCAATTAACTATGGGCCGCCTTGAGAGAGCAATGTAAAAAAGGTAAAATTATAAAATAGTTTTGGAATATCACTGGATCATATTCTATTTATCAATCATTATTCATTATGTCCCTCATATTTTTCATTTACCAACACAAATAATTAATATTTTACCCTGTCTACCAATCATACTTCCATGGAGCACACGTGGCCGTCCCGAACTACAGAATAATTACTCGTAAAAAAGTATCCAACTTTGTAAGGGCTGTCAAAAAGAATTAGTTGGTATCCGTAGGAAGAGTGGTTACTATATTTCTTAATATATCACTCATATTTTGACTTTTAATGAGATAAAAGAGAGAGATAGAGAAAGGACGGATGAGGTGCGTTGAGTGGAGTCCATTTTACAACATTAAAAGTAGATTAAGAGTGTTCAAGTAGAACTTTCAAATATTTTTTTAGTAGGAATTAGTTGCTTATGTCACAAATTAATTCTAAAACAATAATATCTATAAAATAAAGTAGATATGTGACATACGCACAAACTTAGACTGAAGGGTTCAATCCATTAACACACATTACTTGGCTATGACATATTGAGGAATCAAATCCATCCATTGTTCAATTCAATAAAAGGAAGCAGAGGGATAATTAGGGATTGTAGAAACTTTTCCCAATCAAAGCCTTAGATTAACATGTGCTAACAACCCATTCAATCCACATTTTCAAGGCAACATAATCAATGATTTGGAGAAGAAAGACAATAAACTATTTAGGCTAATGTTCTTTCCTTTCGATTAATGTTATATATATCATTTTTTTAATATTCAATTTATTACATGTTATTATTGTATTAATAATAAACATAAATTGTGAAACCCATTAAAACTAATACAATAATCACACATAATGATAGATCAAATATGATGAAAACCATGTGGTTTAAACGGCAAACAAGATGTTCATCTAGAATTTGTAGAAGAGAGGATCTCGCTTACTATAATTGTAGGGACAATTACAGTAAATAAATAAAGTTTGAGTCATTTAACAAAATAAATTCTAAATTTTTAATTTTATCAATTTAAATCCTAATCTTTTAATCTAAACCATTTGTCTATTTGTGTCAAGTAAAACCAATGAAAAAAATTTGTATTTTAATTATTAAACTCAATGTAAGTATATAAAATGTTTTTTTTTTTTTTATTGAGTTTAATAACTAAAATAGAATTTTCGGCACTTAACGAAAATAAACAAATGGTTTAAATTGAAAACAAATTCAAAATTTAAAATTTAAATTGACAAAATAAAAAATTCATAATTTATTTTTTTTGATAGCCAAAATAAAATCTTTATTGATGGGAACATACGAAGTATGAAAGAGTACGTTAATAAAGAGGAGCTTGAAACTAACATAAGCTCAAAGCTCCAGTTGGTGTGAGACCAACAACAACCAAAGAAAAAACCAGAAAAGCACAGCAAAGAAAGAACAAATGGCATCCTCCAACAGAACAAGTGGCTGCAACATTAACCTCCAGCAGAGCAAAAATAAGCAGAACAACTACCAGCAGATAACTAACATCAGTTATGTTAGCATCTTATTCAAATAAAAAAAATAAAAAAAATAAAGAAAAGAAAAAGGCAAAAAAAGGAGTAAAATAATACCTCTCATGTACAAAAGGAGCCTTAATATTATATTTATACTTTTTTCAATTTACACATTGTTCAATCTTTCGATCAAGATTAGAAAGTCTCTTTATATCTCTCTCATGACAGGTTCTATCCAAATAACGTTTGGGACCACTAAATTGCAGCTCTAAAGCTGCACTAATAAGGTGGTATTGTTGTGGATCCCACTTTAATGTAATAGTTTGGCATTTTTTTTTCTTTTTCTTGCACTGCCAGTTCATTAGAGCTAGTATTAGTACTCCTAAATTAGTGGTCTCTATCACCTCTGAGTTCTATCCTCAGTATTATTTTTTACAGTACTGATGATCTAGAGCTCTAAAAGTAAAGCTCTAAATAGAGCTATACTGAATTGGCACTTCCAAAAAAAAAAAAAAAAAATCAAGCCAAAACATCACATCCAAGTAAGACCTATGTAGTTGCCACATCATTGGAGCAGCTTTAAAGTTCTTGCTCTAGAGCTCTGAAACATTTTTCTATTTTCTATCATCCTTTCAGTCATAACAAAAGGCAAATATATTATTTCTTTATATCTCTCACTTTTATATTCTCAAAAAGTGACCTCCCTAATTGGGAAAAAGTTGAACATAAGAGGATCAGCATCAAGTTCTTCAAACTTGTTTTTTAGTTAAAAATTTCAAAAAATCAACCGCATCAAACTTGCTTGCAGCTCGTTAAAATTTACGAACACTACAATAACTCGTTACAACAAGCGAGGCACTGTTTATCGCTATTTGTGTGTTACTGGAAGTTCGACCGGTCAACCGATCAACGGCAATTATTTTATTTTATTTTTTAAGAATTGTTTGGTTGGTAACTTATCAATTTAATTTTAAAAAAAAGACTAACAAACACAATAAGAAAATAATATTTAATAAGAATAAGTTAGAATAAAAAGTTTGAACAGTAGTTGTTAAAAGCTAAGTAGCTAAAATAATGAAATAGTTTTATTTGACTAAAAAATTAAAGAGTGTGGATGCTCCAACACACCTCACAACAAAAAGGTATGCATATTTTTTTGTTGTCATTAATCCATATCAAAATATGAATTTGTAGCAAATTAAAATAAACAACACTGCTAACATACTGAATTTGTTTAAATTGAATTTGTCCGAAAAAGTCTCTTCCTAAGAAGAGTTGTGAGTCTTTTCATTCGGACGAATTCAAGTTAAATAAATTGTGTGAATGAATTATTAGTCTCAAACAAAACAACCCACCTCATTGTATCTCTCTCCTCCATTTACAGCTAAATTTTTATCTTCGCTGCAAAAAGTAATCATCCCTTTTTACTTTATTATCAAATTTATAATAAGTACAATTATTTCATTCTTTTAGTATATTAGTATATTGTGTTTTCTTTTCTACAAAAATATGAAATCTTACATGATTTGATTTATTTATTATCAAAAATATTTCAAAAATGCTATGGACGATGACATATTTATCCAATTTTATTTTATTTTATTTTTTATTTTTTTTGGTAGTGTGAGATTCACATATGAAATAAATCTAAGCTATTAAAATTTTAGATAATTTTGAATTTTTATGTCTGGGTCCATAGCATTACTCAAAATATTTTAATTGTGAAGTTTAAGGATATTGGGTGACTCTCAAGCAAAAAAATCAAAATTAAAATAAATAAAATTATTTTGATTGTGAGTATTATGAATTTTAAATAAAATTATAGTATTAAAAAATAAAAATTACAGTATAAAAAATTATGAAAGGGCAATTTTTATTTTGAAAGTCTCAAATTAGCTTGAGTGGCCTCTGTACATCATGAAATCCGCTGAGCTAGTCATGAATCTTTTGTATCAAAAAATTCTGGTTTTATGCACTCAATGTACTTTCAGCTATATGGTGTTGTAAAGATCTCAAAATAGATGGATTTCGAGGTAAAATGGTGATTAGAAAACATTAGGAATTTTGTTAACATGTGTTATTGGGATGCATATTAAGAATTTTAAAAAGATTTTGCATGAATGTGAATGCAATAATAAAAAAAGTTAGAAAAATGTTAACAAATGCTCCATGAATATTGTTAAATGTTGAAAAATATGTAGAAGTTCTCTAAAAACATAAATTAAATCGAATAAAGAACAAAAATTTGGGATAGAGAAGATCGGATGACAAGCCACACCCCCACCAGACAACAATAGTCATTAAGGCTAAGTTTGGGAAGTCTCAAAAAAGTCAAAAAGTTAAAAAGTTATCATTATTCACCAAAAGTCAACAATTACGGCTGAACAACTCCCAATTCTAATTTTCTCCAACAAATTAATTTTTATAATTTTTTATTACACATTTTTTCATAAAAAGTCAAAAAGTTAATCCAAACATTCATATTTTTAACCTCAACTTTTTAGTCTAAAAAGACAAAAAGTGAATTTATTTAGGACACCCCAAACAACCCCTAAATTTGGGAGAGAATTAGGCCATTACGACTACATACAGCTGTGCCATTTACGAGCAATAAAATGAGAACACCTTGAATTCCTGGTTAGCCTTCGGTAATATAATCATATTTGTCGATGGTTGAATGCATTGGGATGGCTGAGTTAGTCACAGTTAGTTTAGAGAGAGTCCAGAGATTTTGAGCGAGTGTTCTAACCATATTTGGAAGTGACAGTTTTTTTATTTTTATTTTTTAGGGTTCTTTTTTCAGCTATAAGTAGGTGATTGGAGGAGGGAGAATAATAGCTTACAGAAACTTGAATAGATCCCATTGATTGAGAGAAAAGGGAAGAGAAAAGCTTGAATACACAAGAAAACTCTCTCTCTCTCTCTCTCTCCCCCTCTCTCTGTCTGGTGCTATTGTGCTACTCCCTTGTGGGATTTGTTTTTCTATCTACATGTATTAACAGCATATTGTTGTTGTCTTCAACTAGCAATTTTATGCTAGTATAATTGGAATTTGGATTGTTTTATTATTGGGGAAAAAATCTATAAAGAAAGAAACACTAGAAGTAGAGGGGGAGAGAGAGAGAGAGAGAGTGTAGATAACATGGTTGCGACCTTGTCTGCTTGGCCCTGGGAGATATTGGGCCCATTCAAGGTAAATGGAAGCTGCTATATGACCTATCTATCTTTCTATGCCTTCATTCCTTCTGTGTTCATTTTCATTCCCATGATTATTTCATCCCCTCCCCCAACCAAAAATAAAAATAAAAATAAAAATAAAAATCCAATTTGCTGTTGCTTATTGATATTAGTTCTTAATGATATGAGAATAGATTTTGCTCTCATTTTGTTTTTTGTTTTTTCTTTTTGTTGCAGTATCTGATATATGGAGCCGTCTTTGCAAAAGTCATATATTCAAGAATGCAAGAGGATAATATCATGAAGGATACATGGTGTCTTCATATTCTAATTATATGTGTACTCAGAGCTTTGATGTATCAGCTATGGACTTCTTACAGTAACACGCTCTTCCTTACCGATAATCGCCGGATTCTACAAGAAGGTGTCGATTTCAAGCAGATTGACAAGGAATGGGACTGGTAAGTGTTTTTCTTGTTTTTCATGATTTTTAAAATGTTTTTTTTTTTTTTCTTCTTCTTCTTCTTCTTCTTAAATTAAATGTAATGTAATTAGCTGATTATATATTTCTTTTCAATTTTGTAAAGGGACAATTTCATAATTCTTCAAGCTCTAATGGGATCCATGGCCTGTTACATCTTCCCAGCCCTTTCCAATCTTCCATTGTGGGAATCAAGAAGCTTTATTGCTGCTATGCTACTCCACATAGGTGTTTCAGAGCCCCTGTACTACTGGCTACATAAATGTTTCCATGCAAAATATCTTTTCACCCATTACCATTCACTCCACCATTCATCTCCAGTACCCCAACCTTTTACTGGTGAGCAATACCTCTCCTGCCCATTTAATTTTTGAGTCTTGTTAGCAAGTACAGTTGAAACACAAGAAAAATGTCAAAAATATATATATATATAAGATATTTTTTTATTAATTTCACAAAACTTTTTTACAAGATATATACTGTATACAAGATTTTTTTTTTATTAATTTCAGCCGCTTGAATGATGGGTTAATATTACCCACCTCCCTCATGATTGGTTATTGCAAATCAATGAACCAATCATGGAGATGTGAGACTCTCCGCGAAGAAATTATTTATTGTCACATGGAGAATAAATTTGTTCACACTAAATACACAATACAGACTTTTCTATTGGTTGCTTGATGAGGTGGTTCCACCTCCAACACCAAAATCAATCAATAAGTATCAAGTGTAAGGTTCACACATTTGTATAGCGGGTGAACAAATTTGCACTCTTGTTTGGCACCCAATAATATTTCCTCTCCATTTATCTATTATTTATTTGTCACTATTTTTATGCTTATTTTGTAATGAGTTGGTTGCAGCTGGAAGTGGCACATTTTTGGAGCATCTGATATTGAGTGGTGTAATTGGGATACCAGTATTTGGGAGTTGTGTGATTGGATATGGATCAATAGGCATGATCTATGGCTATGTATTGATCTTTGATTTTCTGCGATGTTTGGGTCATTGCAATGTGGAAATTGTTCCCTATCAGTTGTTTGACAGACTTCCCTTCCTCAAATATCTTCTCTATACCCCTACGTAAGTAATATTACTCATCACTGCATCACTCAAATGTACATACATATATATATACATACATACCTAGTTGTATTCTTCATCACCAGGACATGTACATCTATGCATGGATCAACTACCAAATTCTCTATTGCACAGTTTTATTTTATAATTCAACTATTAAACAAAAATTGGTCACAAAATCAAAAAGGAGTATTTATGGGTTGTGAGGCCCGCAACACAATGCTGTGACTATTTTTAGTTTGATTTTTGTGTTGTTAGCATTAGTCTTCTATTTATGTTATACAACATCTTATTTTTGTAGGGAAGGTCTAATTAATGACATTATGTGCTTCTAAAGTTTTGTTTTTGCTCACACTAAATATGTAACTCTTGATTTCTCAAAGCAACGGACATGTAAAAGTTTTGAAGTGTTACATTAGTGCTCATACTTAAAAAAAGTCCAATCAATAGATATCATATCTAGATTTGTCCTTCAAAATATCATTCCGACTAACACTAACAAACTAACATCTTTTATTACACTCATCCAAAAATTATCAAATTCAACAAACAGCCAAAATACGTTAAACGAAATATCTTACCCTAATTTTTTTAACCTTATATCTTCTTTTGTTATATATACTTTTAAATTGTTTGGGTTTTTCTTTGTCTTTAATAAAATATTTTTAGTTTTGTTTTTAATAAAGAAAATACTTTTTGAATTCTTCTAAGCTAGACGTACTAGAAAAACTGGAGAATTTTTTTTTTTTTTTAAATGACTGAAGACTTGTTTTTGAGCTATTGCCAAACATAGACTTAATTGGAATTTCATTTGATTTGATTTAGTTAGTATATGTAATTCTTAATCATTGATGATAATTCTATTTCATAAATCTCTCTCTTAGTCATTTTTTATAGGTGGTTTATATAAGTAAACATACTTATCATATATTGGTCCCGTTTGGTAGAACTGTGAGAAAGTGATTATAACTTATAGCCTAACAGCTTATAGCTTATAGCTGTGAACATAAGCTGATTTTTGACTTATAAATTAAGCTTCTCCTCTCCCACTCAAAGAATAAGTTGATTTTTAATTTACAAAAAGTTATAAGCTGTATTGTTAAACTGAACCAAACACATCAAAATAGCTTAAATTAAGCTAAAAACTAAAATAAGCTAGAAATAAGACCTACCAAATAGGGCCATATGAAAGAGATTTACCAAATAACTTGCTAGTAAATCCCATTTCATCTTCATGCTTGTTCAAATTTCAAAATTTAACTTCGTAAAGTTTAAAAGAGCAAGTGGTTGGAGTGTAAATGTAAAGCTATACTTTTCCTATTTCCATTCTACCCCTAAATAAATAAAAATGGTTCCCTAAAATAGAAAAATATCTAAAAGAGTTCCCTTTTTGAGTTGCGCCAAGGATTCGTTTGGGAAGTAGATTAGCTTTTTAATTTTTTTAGCTATTTTAACCTGAGGTTAGAAAGCTTGGTTTAGGAAGGGTTTTTGACTTTTTAAACTTTTTTGTGAGAAAAAAAATGTAATAATTATGAGTTGGATGTGATATTTTATCTTATTAAGTTAAAAAATCTATTTTATTTTTTATAACTATTTTAACCAAAAAAATCCTCAAACCTAACTTCCTAAACATAGGCCAAGTTGTTTCCTTTCTTTGAGATGCACACAATCAAAGATTTTTTGGAGCCATTAATTACTCATTTAACTTTTGTACAAAGGATAGTTGTGAAAAGCCACCTGCACTACACCTAACAATAATGGACATTAAAGAATAATCTTTTACTCAACACTTGTTGATATTGTCTAAATTCCATAATCTAATAATATAACAAAGTAAAGAATTTTCTTTTGAAACACCCCCAAGTTGTTGCCCTGTAAATGAATAGTATAAAAATAAAATTAAAAAATTGTGATGCATTAGTTACATCTTATATGTATGTATGCATGTATACTTGTCGCCACCAAAAGCCACCTAAAATTTAAAGTATTTAATATTTTACAATACATTACAAATCAGTTTAAATGAGAGCAACAAAATTTATATTCATTACAGTGGCGTCCCGTAAATATAGGAGTATTAGTTGTACGGGTAACCGATGTTGCCCTGATTAACTTTACAGGCCCAAGTTCAGTTTCTCTTTCCATACATGAGTATTACAATTATGCATGTATTTATTAGTATTTTATTCTCCACAACGTGACGTAAGCATTCAGTATTATCCACTGCAAAACCTCACTCACGCTCTAGAACACCAAAGAAAAGAAAACCACTACCCAACCCCAACCCCAACCCCAACCTCAACCCCATGGCAGACCCTCTCACTACCAACTCTCTCTGCCATTTGTTTCCAATAAAAATTAAAGATCAATTGAAGCTGAAAAAACAAAACCTCTGTATTGATCACTGTCACTGATGAGTTTTATGCCTTTTTTATGGGTTGGGTTTGGTGGAGATTTTGTGCAAGTGATGATGTTGTTGTTGTAGAGTAGATGAGGGGATGAAATCGGAGGGAAGTGGAGAGGTGGTGGAGGTCGCAGTGGTCGGTGATGGAGGAGCTGCTGCTGCTGCTGGGCTGAGAAAGGATTGGTATGGATTAGATTTAGAGACGCCCGCCCATGGGCTGGAACTTGGAAGCAGAGGGAGAGAGAGAGAGAGTAAAATGGGAATGAATGAGCTAGCTAGCTAGCTGATTAGATTAGATGTGCAGAGATGTGAAGAGATGTAAAATTTTTGAAAATTTCACAAAACAATTACTATTATGTGGCTTTTTTGATTGGTCGGGTGTCCATCCGTAAATAGTATTTGTTTGGGTATCTAATACGGGACGGCCATTTATAACTTATTATTCTCATTCTGGAACTAAAACATTTATTCATCTTGAGATTTTATAATTCCTTACTATTTTGTTTCTAAAACTAAAACTAAAACTAATTCATTCATCAATTTGACAGATATCACAGCCTACACCATACAGAGATGGGCACCAATTATTGCCTTTTTATGCCTCTCTATGATGCATTGGGCAATACCCTCAATAGCAAATCATGGGACCTGCACAAAACGTTACTTTTAAATTCAGGTATCTCCCTCTCCAAACAAAGAATATCCTAATAATTCCTTCCTGCTTAATCATATCATATCATATATATTTATTGTCTTTACCAAATTGTAGACGTCCCCCGAACGCATCCCGGGGAAGGAGTGCGAGTCCCCCCCCTGGTTCTGGTTCGATATTGGGTCACTACAGTTCGAAGGACTCAAATGTCACGGTTCTAAATCTCGAACCAAAGAGTCTAAATCCGGCAAATCGTTTTGAAAACAGATTTTTTGAAAGAAGTGCCAAACATGGACTGCTTTGCCAGATACAGAGTCGCCACCTAAATATTTTATAATGGGAAATTTAGGAAACCCTGACTCGGTGCCAAAGGCCACGTGTCCGTCATCGCCAAAGTTGCCTCGGCTCGGGAACTTGGGTACGATTGGGGAAGGTCACTTCGTGAGCACCCCCGCTCGCCCGGTCAAAGACCGGCCTCTACTAACCATGATATCTTATTTTGAAAACATTGTATGTTCTTATTCCGGTTATTAGCCTAGGTTACTATGTGATGCGCACAGCATACAAGTATAGACTGAGTCGTCTGAATTGGAACAAAACATTTCATGTTTGTTTTTGAAAGATGGTTTGCTACCCGCAGGTAGGCTTAAGATGTAGATTTTGCCACCCTCAGGTGGGCTTAGAAAACATGGTATTGCCACAATCTAGTGGGCTTAAAACAAACAATCAATGCATTATTCCAATTTAGATAACCCAACCTTCACCCACAGGCATTCAGGCAGTTATATCACATAAGCATATAGCCTCATGGTAAGCATGCTATTCATGGCAACACTCACACGCATGCAAGGATGCTAAAGCATAAAAACTCATCGAGTACTCCAAGCCAAAACAAAAGCTGATTAGAAATCATGCATGATCCTAAGTATACAGAAATGCCTAATGCAACACATGCAAAAATGCAAACTATAGTAGGCTCGGCTATTCTAAACATGGCATATGGAATGCTACAACTAACACGTATTCAATTTGGAATTGAAATACAAATGCAGTTTGTATGATGCGCCGAGCCCGGTGCATGCAAAACAGATGAATGAATGCAAACATGCTATCATACTGTATGCTAATTGAAATATGCCCTATATCTAACCATCATAAGCAGGTAAATAAAAGGGAAGAAAGACGTGGGGTTGGAAGACATACATCACACTCACCCATACTTATTACAATTATGCCCTCGCGCAGAGGGTCCGGATAAATAATACAGTCCCGAATGAAAGAATAATACAGTCCAAAATAATACAGATTCCTAATTAATTAACAAATTAACTAAGAAAACTGTAAAACTGGCATGCAAGCCAGGGGCTGCCTTGATTCTGATGAATGATGCATGCCGGGCTGCTTCGCGCGGAAATCCACTAGGATGCCCCAATTAGCCTCTGTTTTGCAATGTTTCTCGAAATGCGTGCCAAGCTCCGAAAAGTTACTGATTCTTCATTTTGTTGCAACAGAGAGCAGGAAAGGGGCATAGCAATGTATTTCACAAATATATGCATGCCTCGATCCTCGTGCCACCAATCACGCATCTCGATGCATGATGGCCGAAGAGTCGGATTGCACAACTCAATATAGGATGAATGCGTATGAATGCTACAACAAAACCTAACTCCATCATGGGTAATCCGGAGTGTCGGTGACTTGGGAATTGAGACCCGTTCCGTCACTCGGGGTGCGAAACGTGTCTCGTTTCCCGTGCCCGGGCTAACTCATATTCTGAACACGATGCAATATGCATGAAATACAGCTAATATACAATCCTAACATATACAATGCTATGAAAATGAGATGCCTCGAAATGCGTGCACGCGGGCACGCAAACCGAGGCGATGATCCTAAGGCATGAAATGGCATACGCAATGCAAATTGGACTTACACTAACACGAGTGGACCTCAGCCACACTCACATAAGAGGCCGTCGGATAAAAGTGAAGTGCCTCGAAATGCGTGCATACGGGTACGCAAAACCGAGGAAATGGCATACGCAATGCCGTGATGCTAAAATGACATAAAGAATGCAAAATGGACTTACACTAACATGAGTGAGCCTCAGCCACACTCACATAAGAGGCCGATGGATGAAAATGAAGTGCCTCGAAATGCGTGCACATGGGCACGCAACCGAGGCAATGGCATACGCAATGCCGTATGGGCTTACACCAACACAAGTGAACCTCAGTCACACTCACATAGGAGGCCAATGGAGAAAAAATGAGATGCCTCGAAACGCGTGCACACGGGCACGCAAACCGAGGCAATGGCATACACGATGCAATGAGACTAAAATGGCATACAGAATGCAAAGTGGACTTACACTGACATGAGTGGACCTCGGCCACACTCACATAAGAGGCCGTCGGATAAAAATGAAGTGCCTCGAAATGCGTGCACACGGGCACGTAAACCGAGGCAATGGCATACGGAATGCAATGATGCGAAAATGGCATATATAATGCAATATGGGCTTACACTAACATGGGAGAGCCTCAGCCGCACCCACACAAGAGGCCGTGAGATGAAAAATGAGTTACCTCGAAATGCGTGCACACGGGCACGCAAACCGAGGCAATGGCATACGCAATGCAATGGCATGGAAATATGATATGGGCTTACACCAACATGAGTGGACCTCAGCCACACTCACATAAGAGGCCGATAGATGAAAATGAAGTGCCTCGAAATGCGTGCACACGGGCACGCAAACCGAGGCAATGACATACGCAATGCAATGGCATGGAAATATGATATGGGCTTACACCAACATGAGTGGACCTCAGCCACACTCACATAAGAGGCCGATAGATGAAAATGAGGTGCCTCGAAATGCGTGCACACGGGCACGCAAACTGAGGCAATGGCCCTAAGGCATGAAATGGCATGGAAGTGATATGCAAACATGCAAATGAATTTCAGCACTCACAAATGATGCAAAACAGTCCCGAAATGAGGCGGAAGTACACCCGATGCATGAAATGGCCCCGAAATGCGAAATTAGGCACCCGAAATGGCCTATGGCTATGCAAAACATGCACAATATGGACATGGAATGAAAATACAGCAGCAAGGCAGCCGCAAGACAAGCATTTTTCAGCCATAAAAAGGGCTAAACAGCAAGCACATATAGGATTAAGCAAGAATGCAAAAATGGCTCCGCAAGAGGGATATTGAAGTAAGTAATAAATTCAAAGCTCAAACAAGAAAATATCCTTCTACAACACTGAAGAGGGCCTAAAAATATAAACATTTACAGTAGATGACATCCCCCAAATCAGTATGCAAACATGCTAAGAATGCCATGCAAGAACTAGGATACTATAGGCTATAACATGAGGTACCCCAAACATTCATCAAACCAGCAAATACCCTTCATGAAATATGTCAAGAAGATCAAAATATGACTCTTTCCAGACCTGATAATGGCCGAAAACAGAATCTAGATAGGCTTAACAAAGCATGCAAAAATGGGGGTCAAAGAGGGGTATAATGACAAGTATAACATGGAGACCCCCAACAAAGTTGATCCCTTCTACAATGTTGTAGAGGGACCCAAAATAAGCCTACTCACGGTTCATAACATGCTCCAAAACAGATCACATGTAGGCCAAACAAATCATGCAAATTTACGGTAAATGTGAGAGATTATGAAGCAAGTGCATGATAGAGAGGCCAAAAAGGGTTGAGCCCTTCTTCAATGTTGAAGAGGGGCTCAAAATAGGCCCACTCACAGTTTACATTATGCTCGAAAACAGATCACTCATAGGCTAGAAATTTCATGCAAGATTATGGCATATAAGATGATATTGAAGCAAGTACCAAATGGAGGGCTCAAACAAGGTTGAGCCCTTAAACAAACATGAAGATAAGCTCAAAAGAGTGACCCTTTCAGTTAGGTCGGAGCCTAAAACAGTGAGCAAATAGGCTTAAGAAATGAAGCAAGAAAATGCTACAAAAGAGGGAGATTGAGACTTACCCTTGTAGACCCTTTCTTTTCTACCTCTTGGCTTGAGGAATGTTGCTTCTAAGCCTCTGAGAACCTCTCCTTGCTGCTGGAAATGGAGTGGTGATGGGGATGCTTGATGATGATGAAGAAATGGCACCAAACTTGAAGAAAAATGACTTTGGGGCTTGGAAATGGAGAGAAATGGGAGGTGGAAGGTGTATCTCTCTCTCAAATATGTCTAACAATTGTCCAACCTTGAGTCAAGAAGCCAAGCCTCTCCTTTATAGAGGAGAGGCATGAAAAATATCTAATGCACCTCTCTAATCCTCCATACACGTGTATGGAGGATTGTCCAATTGGCAACCAGCTGGCACAACTGGAATACACTGAGGGAGAGGAAAATGGCCGGCCAGCTTAAAAGGGGCAAAAAGGTCATTTTTTTGGTAAGTGGCCGGCCGGCTGGAAAAGGTGGCCGGCCGGCCAGGGTCAAAAGGTCCAAGCCATAAAGCTGGTCGGCCATGTAGCCCTTGAAGTTAGCTTTCCAATGCCGCAAACCTTGCATTAAAATTCCTCCTGTAGAAAAAGTTATGCCAGTTTTCGTAAAGCCGCGCAGATTCGGTCTAACCAGACTTCAACCAACCATATCTCCTCCCCCCGGATTTGGACTTAGGAGATTCTTGAGTGAAAAATGACGCCCCAGAAGTAAGCTTTCCAATGGTGGTGGCCTCATATTTTAATTCCTCTTGTGCAAAGAGTTACGCCCGTTTCGGTGAAGCCGCACAGACTTTTCTCCTTCCCGGATTCATGCTGAACCACTTTTGACCAAACAAAAAGTTGGTTGTCAAAACAATTGCTGGCCTCCCACCCTCCTACAAGCTTCCTAACCATGAAAATAAGGCCTCCACCAAAAATGAGCCCAAACCGATGCGAAATGAAGGTTCGGGGGCCGAAACGCGCAGTTCGGGACCTCGAAAACTGACTGTTGGGCACCGGGAGTGGTGTTCGACCACGAAGTCGGTCCCTCGGACCCCAGTGTCCCTCAAAAGGGAGCAAATAAGATGCATGCCAAAAACCGGAGGAATCGGAGATGGTTAGACGGTCCCGAACCGAGGCATACGGCCTGACGGCTCCGAAAACCGGGAACCGGGCTCCGAAATGGGCAAAATGGCCTACGGCCACGAAATGTAGCACACGGCCACTGAGGGATGGTCTACTGGACCTCTCCCTCCCCTTAGGAAGAAAAACAGAGAAAACCAAGTTCGGTTCGCAAACCGAGGCAAGGTACAAAAGAGGGTTCGGGAGTCCGGAGGCAGGGCTCACGGCCGCGACTCTGAGACTTCTGAACGAGCACAATATGCAACATCACCGAGCGCTCAGTCGGTGACGTCTGAGTCTTAAGGTCGGTCAAAAATGGGTTGTCTACAGTTGCCCCTCTTTGACAGAACTCGGAAGTCAAGGAATGACGGGAGTGAATGTCAAAGCCCAGAGACGACCCATTTTTGACAAGGCCGAAGACTTTGACAATCATATAAGATAAACGGAGATGTGCCCGCAGGCGTGCCCGCAGGCAAAGAGGGCAAAATGCACGATGATATGCACAGGATCAGATGTAACTCAATGATCATGCAAGTGCAGCAAGCTGTAATGAAGCAAGTATTCGCAAATGGATGCAACAGTTTTAAGCAAGAATGCAAAGCAACAACTACATTTCATGCAGTTAGGAATGCGGAGAATTACTCAATTCTCGTCGCGTCTCACACGGAGAAGATACGATACCTGCGCGATTCGTCTGGTCGCACCAGCCTCAAATGAACCGTACATACAATATCGTGCCTGCAAAAGAGAGAAATTCAACAAGAACAATATGCTAACAACATATATTCAATGTGATTCCTGTGATTCCGAAAGTTTGACACACGCGGTGCTGGCGGATGAATGCATAAAGCAGTGTGATACAGGTAAGGTGCGCAAGATAGCGCGATGCGACGCACTAACAAGTGCAGGTGAGATGCGCAAGATAGCACGATAAAATGCACACACAATGCAAGTAATTTGCACAAAATAGTGCGATGCGCAAAAATAGCGCAGGTAATACAATGCACAAAATAGTGCGATGTGACATGCAAAGCACAGGATAGTGCGATTGAGGTGCGAAAAATAGCGCGATGAATGTAATGCGCAAGACAGTGCGAATGATAAACTGCACAAAACAGTGCGATTCAGGTGCGCAAAATAGCGCGAGTGATTTGAAATGCACAAGATAGTGCGATTGATTAACTGCACAAAACAGTGCGATTCGGGTGCGCAAAATAGCGCGATGAATGTAATGCGCAAGACAGTGCGAATGATAAACTGCACAAAACAGTGCGATTCAGGTGCGCAAAATAGCGCGAGTGATTTGAAATGCACAAGATAGTGCGATTGATTAACTGCACAAAACAGTGCGATTCGGGTGCGCAAAATAGCGCGAGTGATTTGAAATGCACAAGATAGTGTGATTGATTAACTGCACAAAACAGTGCGATTCAGGTGCGCAAAATAGCGCGAGTGATTTGAAATGCACAAGATAGTGCGATTGATTTGAAATGCACAAGATAGCGCGAATGATAAACTGCAGAAAACAGTGCGGTGCGCAAAATAGCGCGAGTGATTTGAAATGCACAAGATAGTGCGATACGCTAAACAGCGCGATTGCTTTGAAATGCACTAAACAGCGCGATACGCTAAACAGCGCGATACGCTAAACAGCGCGAGTGATAAACTGCACAAAACAGTGCGGTGCGCAAAATAGCGCGAATGTAAACTGCACAAAACAGTGCGATTGAGGTGCGCAAAGTAGCGCGAATGATAAATTGCACAAAACAGTGCGGTGCGCAAAATAGCGCGATTAATATGCAATGCACAAGATAGTGCGAGTGAGATACAACCACAAGATGCACAAGACAGTGCAAGTGAGATATAAAGTGTAAGTGCACAAGACAGTGCGAGCGAGATAAAATACACAAAAAAGGGCGATAAAATGCATCTTCTATGCAAGTATGGGGGCATTTTCTATGCAATATTGAAAGCAAGCATATTCTATGCATGAAACAAGTAAAGCATATTCTATGCGGAATCGAAGGCAAGCATATTCTATGCATGAATCATAACGATGCGCGGCACGCATGCAACAACAGTGTATATGAAAGCTCGCATTCTATGCAATAGAGGAGCATCAGATATGTACTCTAGTGCCTCTGATTTACCTCTTAGAGGACTTCACAACATACTCAGCTCAAAAAGGGCACACCCTGTTCAAATTGGCGAGAGATAACATCTACATGTAGAACCCTCGGGTGTTGCTTAGACTGTCATTCTGACTTGAAGCAGGCTTACACTTGAGGTAGAGGCGCACTCACACTTCGGTAGTATCAACAAGGCCTGAAGAGGTACATCCGGAATACAATCATGAAACTTGCTGAAGGTGAAACTCACTCAGATGCTTCGATTTTCCTTCTTTTCTTTTGCTTTGCAGTCCGGAACCTAAATAGCTTCAGATAGGTCCTTGTTTTACTGTTCTGACATGACCTGGGTTGAACCCTGCGGTTTTACGAAAGAACGAATCTCGTTTTGCACAGATGTGGAGAACGGCACGGCACTCGGAGCACGAAACGATTTTAATTTTTTGAAATCGAGAGATGAGTTTTTGACCAGGTATTGAGCCTATGACTAAACACAGCAAAACGACTCAACAAGGAAATAAAAGGCACACAACCTAGACACATCGAGTAACACTCGAAACAACTCAAAACAAGAATCGAGATAAAACAAAAGACACGACACTCAGACGTGCATAGGGAGCCTGTTTCATCGGGTAGTGTTTCCCACCCTTTCTCATTTGTGGTTCTCACATCACTCGGCCCTCAAGCTCTGTTTTTTCTGAAAAAGCCCTTTTCTCACTTTTTCTCTCATCGCACATCTCTCTATTCTTCAATCTCTCATTTTTTATCCCTCCCCTGGGTGGTTGATGGATAAATAGGAAATTGCGGGCTCTTGCACCTAGCATGCTGTTAGATTCTCTTTCTTCCGCTCATAGCTAGTGAATTCCTCCCATAGAAGGGTTGCGCTACAACTGGGTGTGTAGCAAATCGGCAGCTAGTATCGGTTGATGATGCTTTGCTGGGGAGTTTGGACGTGATAAGATCTGTCCAGATGATGGAGTGGAATATCTTGCCCCATTCCAGTTCGTGCTTCGCACTTGGCTTGATACCTCGTTGCGTGGAGGATGAGAGAGCTTTCAGCCCTTTTGCGGTTAGCTTCAGTGGTGCCCTTTTCCGGCAGGTATGATGCCCTTCTTGGCAAGTAGAGTGCCCTTTCTGGCAAATGCATTGACAACAGAGAAAAGACAGGAAGCCTGACTCAACTGTGCCCCTAGTTCATTATTTTGACCATTTTTTGTTTTTGCTTTCTACTAAAACAAATTTTGACCAACATGAGAGTTAGATTAACATGCGTGTTCAATTTTTGATTTCAAATCATGCAAGTTAGGCTATGAGCACTGAAAATTTCCCTTTTGGGGTCCAAGAAATGGTCCAGTTTTTGGAAAAGATGGAACAAGTTTCGAGAAAATTAGTCAACCTCAGTGAAAATTCTCAAAAACTATTTTTGCAAACGACCACTGCTCAACGAGCACAGAATCTACCCTTGAGATGCACAACCTCGGATCCATAGCAATGGAAAATTGCATCTTGTCTGAAGGACACTGCATGGCAACGGAAAGTTGCCCCTTGTTTGAATGGCACCGCGGCACATTGAATGGCAACGAAGAGTTGCCCCTTGTTTGAATGGCACCACAGCGCATTGTAGTCAGTCCTCGGAGCGATGATTACAAACGAACTCTCGGATACAGAGAAGGCAAAGATGATCAAAACCATTACATGGACACGATTGATTTGGAAGTGTTTGGGGCTGGACTGCAGAATGAAGTTGCCTACGTATCCCAAAAATGGGAATCAAGCCTTACGTAGTTCGGGGTTAAGGTACACTCGGGTATTTAACCTCTCCTTTTTATGCTCTAACTTTTGCCAAGGCACCTGTTGCAGGTTTTCAACCTTGCGAGCCTTCTTCTTCTTTTTTTTTCATTCTTTTCTTTTCATTTCTTTTCTTTTTTTCTTTTCTCTTTTTTTCATTTTTTTATTTTTTTCCTATTTGCATTTTTTCTTTTTTTTTTCTTTTCTTTGTTCTTTTCTTCGCTCTAACTTTTGCCTGGGTCGCCCTTCCGGGTTTTCGGCCCAGCGAGCCTCTCAAAGGGTAGAAGTGTAACAAGTCCATGCCAAATGGTTTTGAGATTGAAGCCCTCTGTATTCAGGAGAGTGGCTGTTGTATTGATTTGCAGAAAGATCCACCTTTGGCTCTCCGAGCACATCGGATATTTTTTGCCCCTAGTTCGAGGGGTATTTCTGATTTGGCTTTGCGAGCTTCTTTTGATGACATCTGATCCTCTTGATCTGACTTTGGTGCCTCTTGTTCGAGGGCTGCTTCAAATCTGGCCACACAGGCCTCACATCATGATTGACCGTTGAACCTTCTGAATTCAAGTTCAAGGTTTGGAAGCAAAGGGGTTGAGTCTCGAGGCTGAGAGCGATCCTAGGCTGCACAATCTCAAGAGCAATTCCACACAGATCTTCGCAGGATCGCGCAAAACATTTTGTTTTTTGAAAATTTTTAAGAAAGTGACAAATCACTCGCGCTGAAGATAGTATGAAACTAGTCTGGATCAAGCCAGGGTCCTTCTCAGTACTCACGCTAACAAGCATGATTTCATTCATTAAGGGCTTAGCACGCCTCTCTTTCTCTCAGTTGATCAAAGTTTTGCAAATCCCGAGGAATTCCTTCCTCTTCGTTTTCACCGCAGTGTTCAAAAAGTTTTGAAAAACTCAGGTCATTACAATGACTTCAAGGCACAAGAGAGCAGGTGGAATGCACTGCCATTTCATTCAAATCCCGGCACAACCAGCACACGGTAGAAGCAAATGTGAGAGCGTGAAAATCACCGCTGTTTCATTCAAAATCTGTTGGCATAACTGGCTCCCTGGCAGAAACAGACTCAAAACAAAACAAAAAGACAAACGCGAAACAAAATGGTGATACCCGAGGTAACACCCCCCGGAATCACCCGACTCCTATACAACAGGACTGACTCGATACAACAAGACAGACCCAAAACAAAAAGACTGACTCAAAACAAAAGGACAAACTCAAAACAAAACTGACCCAATACCCAAGTCAGAAAACACAAAAACTGGCATTTGCAAATGCTCAAAACAGTGCATGCCATCCACCACAGCTGGAGTAATCTGAGTGCCGCCCGCAGGTGGTTCATCCCCCCAATCACATCACATTATCCCTTAAGTTCACCGATCCAGTGCCGATAGACTTTGCAGAGCTTGGCGGGAGGACAACCCCATTGTCAAATAGATCCTGTACTTCATGGCGAAGACGGAAGCAGTTGTCGGTAGTATGGCCAGTTTGCTGATGGTATGCGCAGTACTGGGTAGCATCATGTGTAGCCGGAAGAGGGTTCGGGAGAGGCCGAGGCTCAAAGGGTTTGAGATGGCCTTGTCCAACAAGGATTTGGAAAGCTTTGGACAAAGGCATGTGGAGGGCATGGAAGACCCTCTGACCTCGGGGTTGGTACTTCTGGGTTTGTGGATTTTTACTGGGCGCACCAGCAAATGGATTGGCAGGTGCTGGCCTGGCTTGCTGATCTCTTCCAAGCACGGGATTAGAGCTGAAAGGAACATTCTTGGTACAACGGCCCTTCTCCCGGCTTGCCTTTTGATTCAAACTGCCCCCAGCTTGAGTGGCAAAAGTATCGTCCACAGTTTTTGCAACAACCGCGAGCACTTGTTCTTTGTTCAGTCCCTCGGCTTTCAAAGCCTCAACAGCCAACAGAAGATGTTCATGGGGATCCATGTCCGCCCCTACCTTGTTCTTTCCACTCGCCCCCACTTTGCCAAGGGTTTGGCCTTCTCCCAATGCAGCCCGTCCCAAGCTTGGGGAGCCTTTTGACATGAACTTCCTGGTAGGCAATGTGGTTGATGATGAAGCCAAAACTCTAAAGGCTAAATCCGCCACTGTTCTCTGAAGATCTTCAATCATCCTCATCAGCTCGGAAGTAGTGGGTTCATGGGTTTGGGATGATTGGGGTTCAGATGCACCCATCATGCATATGTCCATGCTTTCCGGGATAAACACCTCAGGCTTGGGTAGATGGGCCGGGGTGATGTATATGCTGGGGTCATAGGTGGATAGCAGTGTATGGATGAGATTGAGGTAGGCGGGAAATGTTTGGTCATTGGGATCTGAAGGTGGAGCTATCGTCCGGTTGTCGATGAGATTTTGGACCTCATGACGAAGGCGGTAGCAACGGTCGGTGCCATGACCGCGCTGCTGATGGTACATACAGTACTTAGTGGGGTTATATCTGGCTGGGAGTGGGTCGGGAAGAGGTTGAGGATCGAGGGGTTTGAGATACCCTCTTTTCATTAGGAGTTTTAGTGCGCTAGTCAGGCTCATATAGAGAGGGGTGAAAGTTCTGCCCTGGGCTCGGGCTGCGTCGGCTGTTTGCAGGCTTGGGTTGGCGAAAGGGTTGGCTGTGGCGACTGTATTGATTTCAGTGGGTTCGGGAATAGTGCTACTTCCGATATTGGTACTCCTTGAAATCACCCTCCTTGTCGGTTCACCTGTTCTGGGAATGATCCCGCTGTTGAACGCATTCTCGACTTGAACCCCCAGTTCATGCAGACTTTTGAAAGTGAATAATGGAGCGACTATCAATTTTTGCAACATATCATGCTCGAGGTTTCGCACCATCATCTGCACTTGATCCCTCTCAGAAGGGCGGCGATCTATCATCTGTGCTGCCTTTGCTCTCCACCTCGCAACAAATTTCACAAAAGGCTCTTTTGGGTTTTGGCAGGTTGCTTCAAGCTCTTGGATGGTCATTTCAACTTGGGTATTGTAGGAATACTGATCGACAAAGGCCTCAGCCAATTCTTCCCAGTTTTGCTTCACTTTGTTCTCCAACTTAGCATACCAAGTGGCTGCTACACCGGACAGAGTTCTTCCATACAGAGAGAGTTTCTGTGGCTTAGTCAGACCCATCGGCTTTAGGACATCCAAGAAAAGTCGGATATGTACCATTGGATCCCCAGACCCGTCGAAACGGTCAATATGTGGCATTTTGAATCTGTCTGGGAGCCGGACGGCAGACTCAGTGTGCCCATCCTCAATGTCGGGAATGGAATTAAGGCACTGTGCCTTTTTGAATTGCTTCTCAAGGTTCGCAATTTTCACTGCGGTCAGATCGAGGTCATTAGCATCAAGGGGATAACGCCTCTCATTAGGCTGCACCAGGGGTCTGAAAACTTGGGCTTGAGCCAGCCCTTCTCGAGGATCTGGACTCTGCAAATCTTCAGTTGGCGAAATTGGGTCAAAGTTCGGCTGGGGTCCCAAAGCTGGATGTGAGGCAGATGCCCCAGATGGGCGCTGCGTTTCAATACTGGTCTCAGCCTACATGGCAGTTCCCTGATTTAACGCTGCTATCATGGCTACAAATTCTTCCGAACCCTGTGCCATCACGGGTTGCTGATTCTGAGCAAGGGTGACGTGACTGGTGACTGACGGATCAGATGAACCGGTAAGCCCTGACTGGCCTTTCTTTGCCTTGCCTCAGCGACAGAACACTAGTTGCCCTTGAATTGAATTTCTGACCTAACAAAGTCTATCAGCACTAGTCCAATGTACCCGGGGAATATCGAAGCCTTCTGAAGCTATAGTTCCGAGACTACCTAGCAAAAGAGAAAACCGACAACATCTCAGCTTGATTTCACCATAGCCAATATGAGCAAAGCTGAATGAGTGTGCTCTCTACTGAATTCTGCCCAAAATTCTGCCTGTAAACTGATACCCTCAGGTAAAACTGATTCTCAAATACTGAACTGGTGCCCGCAGGCCTGATGCCCAAACTTGTAAACTGATACATGCATTCCCTGTAGAGACGCACTCTAACAAGCACATAACAGATAAGTGAGAGCCAAAACACCCCTATGTTGGGGTAGGGTTTCCCTGTCCTATTTTGTCAGGAGCTAGGGTTTCACTACGCACACAGCGGTTTCAAACAACCTATATTGGGTAAGCAACCTGTCCTAGTTTGGAATGGTCACTATGGATCCGAATATGCACTAGGTCGAATGGTCAAAAAGGGTGCCCAGTAAAACCGGGGTTTGTGTTCCCATACTGGCAGAGCCCGTAACCGGTCAGCCTTATGGACATGCCTTGACAAGACAAGCCTCTGGCAAACCGCTCAGGAATAGCAGATGGCAAACACGGTGTCCTAGGCGCACCAATGCAAATGCAATGCAAAGAAACACACAAGTGTAGTCAAAACAAGATATTACGAGTTCGAGTCAAGTTCTCTAACTCCCCAGCGGAGTCGCCAGAAACTGTAGACGTCCCCCGAACGCATCCCGGGGAAGGAGTGCGAGTCCCCCCCCGTTCTGGTTCGATATTGGGTCACTACAGTTCGAAGGACTCAAATGTCACGGTTCTAAATCTCGAACCAAAGAGTCCAAATCCGGCAAATCGTTTTGAAAACAGATTTTTTGAAAGAAGTGCCAAACATGGACTGCTTTGCTAGATACAGAGTCGCCACCTAAATATTTTATAATGGGAAATTTAGGAAACCTTGACTCGGTGCCAAAGGCCACGTGTCCGTCATCGCCAAAATTGCCTCGGCTCGGGAACTTGGGTACGATTGGGGAAGGTCACTTCGTGAGCACCCCCGCTCGCCCGGTCAAAGACCGGCCTCTACTAAGCATGATATCTTATTTTGAAAACATTGTATGTTCTTATTCCGGTTATTAGCCTAGGTTACTATGTGATGCGCACAGCATACAAGTATAGACTGAGTCGCCTGAATTGGAACAAAACATTTCATGTTTGTTTTTGAAAGATGGTTTGCTACCCGCAGGTAGGCTTAAGATGCAGATTTTGCCACCCTCGGGTGGGCTTAGAAAACATGGTATTGCCACAATCTAGTGGGCTTAAAACAAACAATCAATGCATTATTCCAATTCAGATAACCCAACCTTCACCCACAGGCATTCAGGCAGTTATATCACATAAGCATATAGCCTCATGGTAAGCATGCTATTCATGGCAACACTCACACGCATGCAAGGATGCTAAAGCATAAAAACTCACCGAGTACTCCAAGCCAAAACAAAAGCTGATTAGAAATCATGCATGATCCTAAGTATACAGAAATGCCTAATGCAACACATGCAAAAATACAAACTATAGTAGGTTCGGCTATTCTAAACATGGCATATGGAATGCTACAACTAACACGTATTCAATTTGGAATTGAAATACAAATGCAGTTTGTATGATGCGCCGAGCCCGGTGCATGCAAAACAGATGAATGAATGCAAACATGCTATCATACTGTATGCTAATTGAAATATGCCCTATATCTAACCATCATAAGCAGGTAAATAAAAGGGAAGAAAGACGTGGGGTTGGAAGACATACATCACACTCACCCACACTTATTACAATTATGCCCTCGCGCAGAGGGTCCGGATAAATAATACAGTCCCGAATGAAAGAATAATACAGTCCAAAATAATACAGATTCCTAATTAATTAACAAATTAACTAAGAAAACTGTAAAACTGGCATGCAAGCCAGGGGCTGCCTTGATTCTGATGAATGATGCATGCCGGGCTGCTTCGCGCGGAAATCCACTGGGATGCCCCAATTAGCCTTTGTTTTGCAATGTTTCTCGAAATGCGTGCCAAGCTCCGAAAAGTTGCTGATTCTTTATTTTGTTGCAACAGAGAGCAGGAAAGGGGCATAGCAATGTATTTCACAAATATATGCATGCCTCGATCCTCGTGCCACCAATCACGCATCTCGATGCATGATGGCCGAGGAGTCGGATTGCACAACTCAATATAGGATGAATGCGTATGAATGCTACAACAAAACCAAACTCCATCATGGGTAATCCGGAGTGTCGGTGACTTGGGAATTGAGACCCGTTCCGTCACTCGGGGTGCGAAACGTGCCTCGTTTCCCGTGCCCGGGCTAACTCCTATTCCGAACACGATGCAATATGCATGAAATACAGCTAATATACAATCCTAACATATACAATGCTATGAAAATGAGATGCCTCGAAATGCGTGCACGCGGGCACGCAAACCGAGGCGATGATCCTAAGGCATGAAATGGCATACGCAATGCAAATTGGACTTACACTAACACGAGTGGACCTCAGCCACACTCACATAAGAGGCCGTCGGATAAAAGTGAAGTGCCTCGAAATGCGTGCACACGGGTACGCAAAACGAGGAAATGGCATACACAATGTCGTGATGCTAAAATGACATAAAGAATGCAAAATGGACTTACACTAACATGAGTGAGCCTCAGCCACACTCACATAAGAGGCCGATGGATGAAAATGAAGTGCCTCGAAATGCGTGCACACGGGCACGCAACCGAGGCAATGGCATACGCAATGCCGTATGGGCATACACCAACACAAGTGAACCTCAGTCACACTCACATAGGAGGCCAATAGAGAAAAAATGAGATGCCTCGAAACGCGTGCACACGGGCACGCAAACCGAGGCAATGGCATACACGATGCAATGAGACTAAAATGGCATACAGAATGCAAAGTGGACTTACACTGACATGAGTGGACCTCGGCCACACTCACATAAGAGGCCGTCGGATAAAAATGAAGTGCCTCGAAATGCGTGCACACGGGCACGCAAACCGAGGCAATGGCATACGGAATGCAATGATGCTAAAATGGCATATATAATGCAATGTGGGCTTACACTAACATGGGAGAGCCTCAGCCGCACCCACACAAGAGGCCGTGAGATGAAAAATGAGTTGCCTCGAAATGCGTGCACACGGGCACGCAAACCGAGGCAATGGCATACGCAATGCAATGGCATGAAAATATGATATGGGCTTACACCAACATGAGTGGACCTCAGCCACACTCACATAAGAGGCCGATAGATGAAAATGAAGTGCCTCGAAATGCGTGCACACGGGCACGCAAACTGAGGCAATGGCCCTAAGGCATGAAATGGCATGGAAGTGATATGCAAACATGCAAATGAATTTCAGCACTCAGAAATGATGCAAAACAGTCCCGAAATGAGGCGGAAGTACACCCGATGCATGAAATGGCCCCGAAATGCGAAATTAGGCACCCGAAATGGCCTATGGCTATGCAAAACATGCACAATATGGACATGGAATGAAAATACAGCGGAAAGGAAGCCGCAAGACAAGCATTTTTCAGCCATAAAAAGGGCTAAACAGCAAGCACACATAGGATTAAGCAACAATGCAAAAATGGCTTCGCAAGAGGGATATTGAAGTAAGTAATAAATTCAAAGCTCAAACAAGAAAATATCCTTCTACAACACTGAAGAGGGCCTAAAAATATGAATATTTACAGTAGATGACATCCCCCAAATCAGTATGCAAACATGCTAAGAATGCCATGCAAGAACTAGGATACTATAGGCTATAACATGAGGTACCCCAAAAATTCATCAAACCAGCAAATACCCTTCATGAAATATGTCAAGAAGATCAAAATATGACTCTTTCCAGACCTGATGATGGCCGAAAACAGAATCTAGATAGGCTTAACAAAGCATGCAAAAATGGGGGTCAAAGAGGGGTATAATGACAAGTATAACATGGAGACCCCCAACAAAGTTGATCCCTTCTACAATGTTGTAGAGGGACCCAAAATAAGCCTACTCACAGTTCATGACATGCTCCAAAACAGATCACATGTAGGCCAAACAAATCATGCAAATTTACGGTAAATGTGAGAGATTATGAAGCAAGTGCATGATAGAGAGGCCAAACAGGGTTGAGCCCTTCTTCAATGTTGAAGAGGGGCTCAAAATAGACCCACTCACAGTTTACATTATGCTCGAAAACAGATCACTCATAGGATAGAAATTTCATACAAGATTATGGGATATAAGATGATATTGAAGAAAGTACCAAATGGAGGGCTCAAACAAGGTTGAGCCCTTAAACAAACATGAAGATAAGCTCAAAAGAGTGACCCTTTCAGTTAGGGTCGGAGCCTAAAACAGTGAGCAAATAGGCTTAAGAAATGAAGCAAGAAAATGCTACAAAAGAGGGAGATTGAGACTTACCCTTGTAGACCCTTTCTTTTCTACCTCTTGGCTTGAGGAATGTTGCTTCTAAGCCTCTGAGAACCTCTCCTTGCTGCTGGAAATGGAGTGGTGATGGGGATGCTTGATGATGATGAAGAAATGGCACCAAACTTGAAGAAAAATGACTTTGGGGCTTGGAAATGGAGAGAAATGGGAGGTGGAAGGTGTATCTCTCTCTCAAATATGTCTAACAATTGTCCAACCTTGAGCCAAGAAGCCAAGCCTCTCCTTTATAGAGGAGAGGCATGAAAAATATCTAATGCACCTCTCTAATCCTCCATACACGTGTATGGAGGATTGTCCAATTGGCAACCAGCTGGCACAGTTGGAATACACTGAGGGAGAGGAAAATGGCCGGCCAGCTTAAAAGGGGCAAAAAGGTCATTTTTTTGGTAAGTGGCCGGCCGGCTGGAAAAGGTGGCCGGCCGGCCAGGGTCAAAAGGTCCAAGCCATAAAACTGGTCGGCCATGTAGCCCTTGAAGTTAGCTTTCCAATGCCGCAAACCTTGCATTAAAATTCCTCCTGTAGAAAAAGTTATGTCAGTTTTCGTAAAGCCGCGCAGATTCGGTCTAACCAGACTTCAACCAACCATATCTCCTCCCCCTGGATTTGGACTTAGGAGATTCTTGAGTGAAAAATGAATCCCCAGAAGTAAGCTTTCCAATGGTGGTGGCCTCATATTTTAATTCCTCTTGTGCAAAGAGTTACGCCCGTTTCGGTGAAGCCGCGCAGACTTTTCTCCTTCCCGGATTCATGCTGAACCACTTTTGACCAAACAAAAAGTTGGTTGTCAAAACAATTGCTGGCCTCCCACCCTCCTACAAGCTTCCTAACCATGAAAATAAGGCCTCCACCAAAAATGAGGCCAAACCGATGCGAAATGAAGGTTCGGGGGCCGAAACGCGCAGTTCGAGACCCCGAAAACTGACTGTTGGGCACCGGGAGTGGTGTTCGACCACGAAGTCGGTCCTTCGGACCCCAGTGTCCCTCAAAAGGGAGCAAATAAGATGCATGCCAAAAACCGGAGGAATCGGAGATGGTTAGACGGTCCCGAACCGAGGCATACGGCCTGACGGCTCCGAAAACTGGGCTCCAAAATGGGCAAAATGGCCTACGGCCACGAAATGTAGCACACGGCCACTGAGGGATGGTCTACTGGACCTCTCCCTCCCCTCAGGAAGAAAAACAGAGAAAACCGAGTCCGGTTCGCAAACCGAGGCAAGGTACAAAAGAGGGTTCGGGAGTCCGGAGGCAGGGCTCACGGCCGCGACTCTGAGACTTCTGAACGAGCACAATATGCAATATCACCGAGCGCTCAATCGGTGACGTCTGAGTCTTAAGGTCGGTCAAAAATGGGGTGTCTACACAAATGCGCACTGATTTAACACGTAATTGTTCACCGTACATGAATTTGTGTGTGCCAATTCACCTTAAAAACAAAAATGAAAAAAAAAAAAAAAAGTTTGATAATAAGCGGGACCATATACTGATTACAAAAAAATTTGGTGTATCGCGTGGTTGTAGTCATTCTTGTACCTAAGGTGGGATTAATGACAATAACCTGGAAATGCTTTTTTGTACTGCTGTCAAAAAAAAAAAAAAAAATGAGACAAAAAATTTCACGAATGAAATGGGATGACCCCTTCTCTCTTCTGTAAAATTTTGTTTGAGAATTGTTATGATTAATTAAATAAGAAAATAAGACAAGAAAAGCTAGCACAGCATTTTTGCTTCTGGATAAATAAAATAATGGTCATCCCCCATTGTATGGGCACATTGAATGCAGGTGAAAACTGGAGGGTACCTGAATTTGTATTCTTGGCACATGTGGTGGATATAACAGCTTCCCTACACAGCCAGTTTGTATTCCGATCATTCGCGTCGAAGCCGTTCAGGACCAGGATCTTCTTGCTCCCAATTTGGCCACTTGCATTTACAGTGATGCTGGTGATGTGGGCTAAGTCTAAGACCTTCTCGGTCTCATTCTACAACCTCAGAGGCCGCTTGCACCACACTTGGGCTGTACCTCGCTTTGGTTTTCAGGTCTTTTTCTCTACTTTTTAATGTTTATTGTTTCTTCAACTCACACTGCTCTTGCCATTTTTTATGCATTTATAATCGATTAGGTTCTCAATTTGATGATTATCGTGGCTTCTTTTTCTCTTCTCTTCTCTCTTTTTTGTATATATATATGCAGTATTTCTTGCCATTTGCTAGAGAGGGCATCAATAAGCACATAGAGGAGGCTATTCTCAGGGCCGATAGGTTGGGTGTTAAAGTCCTTAGCCTTGCTGCATTGAATAAGGTTGCTCTCTCTCTCTCTCTCTCTCTCTCTCATACCACCCACCCGTAAATTACTGTCTTGTCCTTTTTGGGGTACTGGGGAACACAAAAAAGCAAGGAATTTTTTTCCGTTGTACCAAATAGTAAGGAAAGGTATTTTTACCCCCAAGTAACCATACCAGATTTCAGCTAGTGAATGATTCCAACGTTCAATTTTCTCATGTACTTCAAATTAAACTTGCATGAAGTACCCACTTACCATATCCAACTATACATAAATTTAAACACTTTTATATCTATGTGTTTGCACTTGTTCAATAAGCAATCAGTTTGATAAGATGTTTGCATGAAATAATCTATAATCAACTATGATTATGAAAAAAAAATGTCTAAATGTAGAATGAAGCTCTCAATGGGGGTGGAATGCTGTTTGTGAACAAGCATCCAAACCTTGAAGTTCGAGTTGTCCATGGAAACACTTTAACTGCAGCTGTAACTCTTAACCAAATCCCTGAGGACGTGGACGAGGTGTTTTTAACAGGAGCCACTTCAAAGCTCGGAAGAGCAATTGCCCTTTACCTTTGCAGACGGAGAGTACGAGTGTTTGTAAGTATTGTCAATTAGTCTTTTTTTTTTTTTTTTTTTAAAAGTTTTGGTTTCTAAAGGGTTGAAGCATAGTGCAGATGTTAACCCTTTCAATTGAGAGATTTGAGAAGATACAGAAGGAAGCCCCAACTGAGTTTCAAAAATACTTAGTCCAAGTCACAAAGTATCAAGCAGCCAAAAACTGTAAGGTATATAAAACATAATATACACATGAAGTTATTCAAAACATTAATTAGCATTGATGCCGAGCTCAATTAATCGAATGTGAAATAAGCTTCGCTAATAAATTTCTTAAAATCCTATCTATTCATATATTTACATTTATTTATCAGCAATGCTAGGTATCATGAAAATTTTTTCATAAAAATAATCATGAAAACTTTGTGATTCTTGGATTACATTTAGAATAAAATACTACACACTAATCAAGGTAATTCAAAGATTATAAATCTTTCATGATTATTTTCATAAAAAATTTTTCATGATCCCTAACTTTTCTCTTTATCGTATTCAATTCTAAGGCCTCGTTTGGGGAGTGGCTATTTTAGCCAAAAAGTCAAAAAGTTATTAAAAGTTGTCACATCACCTCTCTATTTTTTCACACATTTTTTCGTAAAATGTTAAAAAATTATTAAAATAACTTGTTCCCAAACGAGACCTAAGTGGAGTTTCTATGTTATAAAGATATGCATTGGAATGTGTTGAATTTTGTTGTTTACCATGATAGACTTGGGTAGTTGGTAAGTGGATAACACCAAGAGAGCAAAGTTGGGCCCCAGCTGGAACACATTTTCACCAATTTGTGGTCCCACCAATATTGCCCTTCAGAAGAGACTGCACTTACGGTGATCTTGCAGCCATGAAGTTTCCTGATGATGTACGTGGGCTTGGATATTGTGAGGTATATATATACCCTCCCCCAATCTTCCTTTGTTTCATGTTTTTATCACAATAATATTATATCTTCACTTCCTTTTTTTTTTTTTTTAAAAAAAAAAAAAAAATGTTGGGGAACAAACAAACAGTATACGATGGAGAGAGGAGTAGTCCATGCTTGCCATGCAGGTGGTGTGATTCATCTGTTAGAAGGTTGGAGTCATCACGAAGTCGGAGCGATCGATGTGGACCGAATCGATTTGGTGTGGAGGGCTGCACTCAAACATGGTCTAACTCCAGTCTCAAGTTTCGCAAAACCCAAAGAATTGTAACAAATTAAGTGAAGACACCAATTAATGCATTTGGTTGCAGCATCCTCATTACCTTTTATGTTTTTCTATTGTTTTTTGTTTCTTTTTTAAATCTTAAACTATTGCTTCTTTTTATAGTGTTTGAAATTTTGGTTTTATAACAATTCCAAACTACTAAACCACATAATGTCATATATGTATTTGATTTTGTTATATTGGTGTCGGTAAGCCTTCAACGCCTGAACCGCATAACCATCCAGAAGAGCAAATATGTAGACAAGAAGACTCCATCTAAGCCCAATAGCACTAGCTTTATTTGGACCATCAAATAGCGCTAGTTGTTGGTGACAATAGTCGAGTGTTTTTATGTTGTTTTGTTGAAATTTCTATTGTCATGTTAGTGTTTTAATATAAATAAGTGCTAAGGTGGAAGGGTTTTGTTATGTTCTCAAATCCTATTCATTGTATTCTCTTCTTTCTTCTTCTCTTTCTATTTTAACCCTAGCCCTAATTCCTCGCACTTTGGACTTCAACTTGGTATCATAGCGATTTAATCATGCCCTATTAACCGTTATTGGACTCCGGAAACCATCGCAAGGTAACAATGGCGTGCTAACATCATCATTTGCACAATAACGCTAATGTGCCATCAATATCCGTACGGATTTCGTGATCCGGCAAACAAGCGATTTGATTTGTCTTGCCTTCCTAGTAATTATAAGATGTTAAAATCGGAATCTTACATTGGATCATTGAAGAAGTTGATAGAATTGGATTGTAAAATTAGATCGAGAATTGTAAAATCCTACTGAAACAAACAAAATACATAGTAAAATTAATTTAAACAAATATTTCTTAAAAAGCATACACAAAATTAGCCTACTTATATTAAAAAGAAGTGAAGATATTTTGAAAATATAATACTCCATATAAAATGTAAATATAATGTTATACAATAGAAAACTCAATGGTAAAAGTTTTGTAGTTGGTCAAAAAAAAAAAAAGTTTGTTGTTAGTGTCCCTGGTGGCGCGGGTTCAAGTCACGAAACAGAATTCCCAAAAATTGGGGTAAAGTTGCATACATCTTGCCCCCCTAAGACTTTGTTAAGGCCAATTTTTTGTTTTTTCGACTAGTTAATTTTCTTAAATGACTGCAATATTTAAATGTTTGTTTTCTTAGTTTGTTTTTTCTTAGTTTATTTAATTCAATATTACTTGTTTTTTTATTCATTTGGACCACATAAATTGGTATTTAAATAACAAATATAAAATTTAAAGTAAATAGTTCATACAATACAAAACCAGGCTTACAAATTGGATCGAATTCGAATAAAGATTATACAATTTAATAAGATCCAACTACTAATATTGAAAGATCCTATCTGTAAAGGATTTTTTTATACGATTCGGATCGATTGTGTTCAAATGGATCGTCAAATCGTAGGATCATAAGATTCAGATCGGGGATTTTGATAACCATAGATAATTATTAGAGGTGGCAAAGTTAACACGAAATTGTGAACCCGCCCAATTATACCCATTAAAACCTATCCAAATTCATAAATGGTTTGGCCATAGGACACGTTTAAACCCATCTCATTCACTGCACCACCACCACCTCCTCCACCACCACGCCATCACAACCACATCACCACCTTTACTGTAACGCCTTCAAAATAAACCCATAAATCAACCAACAATGGCATGCTCAGACATAAGAAAATAAAGCATAATTATATTCCATCAGAGTAACCTTTACAAAATGTATTACACGTTGACATCAAAAGTAAATGCCCTAAGGGCTTATAACTTTCTAAGTCAACATTTGGTTACAAAAATGAGCGTTAACTCTATACAAAGAAAGCCCTTGGCTTGATATACATGTAATACAACAAAACAACAAAAGAAGTCCCAGCCACTAAGCCTCCCAAGCTACGTCCTTGGAGGTGGCATGCTACCTGTACCTGAAAATGATGTCCCATATAGGGTGAGCCACAGCCCAGTAGAAATATACTAAACCAACTATAAACAATGACTAAAATAATAGCATTCAACAGATGGTCCAAACTTATATTCCAACTCATGCCATATTACCGTTTCATGACAATCATAACCATGTTACATTTCACTTTCCATTTCTTATTCAACTTTGAGTTTGAAAACAAGGCTCAGAACCTGGCCAATTAATTTAATGAGATTATAACTCATTACTAAAGTACTTTCGAAATTCATGATGGATACACATTTTGGTGTTGTATCAATAACACATAAACCACTTCCTTACTTTACAAGTGATACACATTTTGGTGCTGTATCAATATAACATAGAAACACTTCTATACTTCACGATTGATAATGATATACATTTTAGTGCTATATCAAATCAAACACACACTTCCACACTTCACCATGATACACATTGTAGTGCTGTATCAATATCACACAAATTCCGGTTTAGAGGTCCATCCCCTATCTTCCCCTAAACCGTGGAGTATATCCCCTATCTCCTCCCACACAACACAATGTATATAAACACAGATTATACACATAATCAATCAATACATAAAGTTAATGTATTTCTCAACCGTCATATTCGATGACACATTCCATTGATTAGTTTTAGTTCGCCTAATCATCATGCATTGTCTACAACAATCAAGACTATCCTCCACCGATAGGCCAAAGCAGTTATTTCTAAACAGGAAATAAATGCACCACATGGATAAAATATCAACATTTGTCTAGGTGAGCGATAAATTAATTCAACTACACCCTTTAATACCAAACCTTTCCAATTTGAATATTTCTTATTCAATTGCTCACTTTCCAAAATTAATTACACAAATTAATTTATCAACAATTAGGGCTTTTGTCCCATAATTACAATACCAACCCTAAGGTCCCATTTTTCTCAATAATCTCACACCAAGTTCATTTTCCAATGTATTACATACATAAAGGTTTTAAACTTTGAAAACCCCTCTTTAGAAAAATTACACAATGGCCCCAAACTTTCTCGAAATTACCCAACAACCCCCAACATATCGAAATACCAAAATTTAAAGGCAAAGCTCATAAGATGGAGTAGGGTATCCCTACCTCGAAGTTAGAGCTCAAACGGAGAAGAGACCGAAACCAAAGTGCTCCAAACTCCAAACTTTTTGGATCAAAACGAAACCCTCGACAATCAACACAACTTTTACAAAGGCCGAAGGAAAGGAGAACACTCTAACTAGATCAAACCCTAGAGAGAAAGGAGTTTCTAGAGAGAGGGGCTCTCAAAATATCTTTTTAGAAAGTAAGAGAGAGAGAGTGAATGCAAAAAGTGATTAAAGAATGCCTAACTGTCTTCTGATATACGATAGGTCCGCTCGAGCGGAAAACACAACGCTCAAGCGTCAAGAACAAAAAACATGGTCCGCTTGAGCGGAAAACACAACGCTCAAGCGTCAAGAACAAAAAACATGGTCCGCTTGAGCGCCAAGACACAAAGATAAAGTACATCCGCTCGAGCGCGAAAACCAGTCTGCTCGAGCGTAGATTTCCCCCTCCCAGAACTTTCACAGACAAGGCACTACCCGCTCGAGCGGCAAAAGGTCCGCTCGAGCGCAACCCGCTCGAGCGTAAGAAAACCCGCTTGAGCGTGAAAAACACACCTGCAGAAGTTTTGCAGAGGCACGAAATACTGGGAGTGTGTAAACTCCGCTCGAGCGCAAGAAGACCCGCACGAGCGTACAACCAAAAAGCAAACTCCGCTCGAGCGCATAATGACCCGCTCGAGCGTAACACCAAAACTCTGGGCAACAACACTTGAGACCAAAACTCAACCTACTTGTTCGAAATACGCCCAACACATCCAAAAATTCAAACATAGGGAATTAAAGGATGACAACAAGGTATACAACTACTAACTCCACGGAACCAAAGTCCGGAGTATAACAAATACAGAAAAGGAAAACCGGGATCGCTATAACCTCCTCCCCTTAAAGAATTTCGTCCCCGAAATTAAATACAAGTTTTTCAAAAACAAGATTTTCTAAATTCCCAACATTATTACAATGCGAATTTTAACAACTCGGCCCATTACCGGTCATCTCATCTCTTTTCAAGAGGCAATTTACAACATTTTCCACAACATACATTATAATTATGCATTCCCTGAAATCCCACAAATTTCAATACTACATTCCACAATTCTATATCATATTTAATATTCATGATATATATCCATTTCTACAATACATTCAACATATGCAATGTTATATTAAACTTCCATTTCAAGGCAAGTTCCAAAATACTCTCATAAACCAAAACATATACAATGTTTTACAACTTAAGACATATATAATGCTCTTAAAGTTCAACAATATTGCAAAATTACCAATGCATGGTTACACATCAACAAATAAGTCCGGATATTCCTCACGGACCTCTAACTCACGTTCCCAAGTGGCTTCTTCCACCCCGTGATGCTTCCACAAAACTTTAACTAAGGGAATGGTCTTGCCTCGCAAGACTTGATCCAGCCTATCCAAGACCCGAACCGGTCTCTCCTCATACGAGGCATCCTCAACTACCTCTAAGTCGGTCCAATCCAACACGTGCGATGGATCCAGCTCGTACTTCCGAAGCATACTAACATGAAATACATCATATACCCCGAACAATTGCGGTGGCAAATCCAAACGATAAGCAACCTCCCCAATCCTCTCAAGGGTCTCAAAGGGACCGATAAACCGAGGGGTTAACTTCCCACTCTTCCCAAACCTCATCAAACCTTGCCTCAGTGATATTTTTAAGAAGACATGATCACCCGTTTCAAATGCCAAAGGCCTCCTCCTACGGTCGGCATAACTCTTTTGGCGACTCTGGGCTGTAACAAGCCTCCTACGGATAAGCTCAACTTTCTCCGTCGTTTCCCTCACCAACTCCGGGTCTAACAAAGGTGTATCACCCACCTCGGCCCAACAAACTGGAGACCTACACGGTCGGCCATACAAGGCCTCAAACGGTGCCATATCGGTGCTCGACTGAAAACTATTGTTGTAGGCAAACTCCACCAAGGGCAAGTGCCTCTCCCACATCCCACTAAAGTCAAGGACACAACCTCGAAGCATATCCTCAAGGATCTGGATAGTACGCTCGGACTGCCCGTCAGTCTGAGGGTGATAAGCCGTACTAAAGGTCAACTTAGTGCCCAAGGCACTCTGCAAACTCTGCCATAACCTAGCGGTAAAACGAGGGTCTCTATCCGAGACGATCGTCACTGGGACCCCGTGCAATCTCACTATGTCCTGAATATACAAGTCGGCAAGATGATCTACCGAATCTCTCGTGCACATAGGGATAAAGTGCGCCGACTTAGTCAACCGGTCTACAACCACCCAAATAGCATCACTATCCTGCTGAGTCCTCGAAAGACCTACAACGAAGTCCATAGTGACATGCTCCCACTTCCACTCGGCAATAGGCAAGGGTTGTAACAAACCCGCTGGCCTCTGATGCTCGGCCTTCACTTGCTGACAAATAGGCACTTAGACACGAAAACTGCCATATCCCTCTTTATTTCCCGCCACCAGAACTGGCGACCCAAATCTCGATACATCTTAGTGCCTCTCGGATGCACCGCAAGGCATGAATGGTGAAACTCTCGGAGTACTTCCTCTCGGTAAGACTCCGGCACAAACTAACGGTCTCGGTATCTCACACTCAGGTCGGGATACACAGACAAACCCTTCTCAACCTTCCCACTGGAGATCTTCTCTCGGAGGGCTTCTATCTCAAGGTCACCTCCCTGTGCCTCTAACACTCGAGTCACAAGTGTAAGTTGCGCAACAACAGAAAACAAGGCCGCAGCCTCAACAGATTCGCCCAAAAGCAAATCGAACTCACCAAGTGCCCCTAACATCTCCCATTCTCGGATGGCTACACAAGCTACATCACTAATGGACTTCCTACTAAGGGCATCGGCCACAACATTGGCCTTTCCCGGATGATAGTGCAACTCAAAATCGTAGTCCTTGATAAACTCCATCCACCTTTTCTACCTCAGATTCAAGTCTTTCTGTGTAAACAGATACTTCAAACTCTTATGATCCGAGAACACCTCGAACTTCTCACCATACAAGTAATGCCTCCACATCTTCAAGGCAAAGATTATTGCTGCTAACTCTAGGTCATGTGTAGGGTAATTCTTCTCGTGTATCTTCAACTGACGTGAGCCATAAGCTACCACTTTCCCCTCTTGCATCAACACACAACCCAAACCCTCTCGTGATACATCACAATAAACCACATAACCCAACCCTCTCTCCGGAATAATCAAGACCGGAGTGGTGGTCAATCTAACCTTTAACTCTTGGAATGACTTTTCACAAGTCTCACTCCATACAAACTTGACCCCTTTCCGCGTCAACCTAGTCAACGGCGAAGCTAGCTTGGAGAAATCTTTCACAAACCGGCAGTAATACCCAGCTAATCCCAGAAAACTGCGGATCTCAAAGACACTCTTAGGCTGTGCCCAATCTTGCACTGCCTCAATCTTGGATGTATCAACAGACACCCTTTCCCTGGATACCACATGGCCTAAGAACTTGACTTCTCCTAGCCAGAACTCACACTTCCCAAACTTGGCATACAGCCTATGGGCTCTAAGCAACTTAAGCACCACTCTCAAGTGTTCCTCGTGCTCCTCCTCTGAAGGTGAATAGATGAGAATGTCGTCCACAAAAACGACCACAAAGCGATCTAAGAATTCCCGGAATATCCGGTTCATCAAATCCATAAAGACTGCCGGTGCATTGGTGAGCCCAAATGGTATCACCAGAAACTCATAATGGCCATACCGCGTACGGAATGCCGTCTTCGGAATATCCTCCTCCTTGACCCTCAACTGGTGGTAACCCGATCTCAAGTCTATCTTAGAGAAACAACGGGAACCTTTCAACTGGTCAAACAAATCATCAATACGGGGCATAGGGTACTTATTCTTGACCGTAGCCCGATTCAACTTCCGGTAGTCGATACAAAGTCTCAAGGCACCATCTTTCTTTTTAGCAAAGAGGGCCGGTGCTCCCCACGGCGAAACACTAGGGCGAATAAAGCCCTTATCCAGCAACTCTTGGAGCTGAATCTTCAACTCACTCAACTCGGCTGGGGCAAAACGATAAGGTGCCATAGAAATCGGCGCCGTGTCGGGCACTAAATCAATGGAGAACTCAATCTCACGGTGAGGTGGCAAACTAACGAGATCCTCGGGAAAAACATCCGAATACTCACAAACCACTCTCGGTAACACAATCTGGGTCTTATCACACTCACTACTCGAAAGGTTAGCAAGAAGACCACTAAGCTCACTCTGCCCTCGCGGTTCATACACTGGTGGCAACACACTACCAACCCGATCCCCCAGAAAATGAAAACACTCCCCACTCAAGGTACATACTGTGACCCTCTGGCGATAGCAATCAATAACAGCCCAGTATGACGATAGCCAGTCCATACCCAAAATAACATCAAATCTCGACATGGGCTTATACAAAAGGAAACGGAAGCTGAGATCGGCGACCTCTATATCACAACCTCTACATCCTTGTTTCAAAATCAACTCACCCCCAATAGGTGACGCTACACAAATAGGAGCTGTTAACTGTGCCAACTCCAATCCCAAAACAGATGCAAATGCAGTAGATACAAAAGAATGAGATGCACCCGTATCAATCAATACACTAGCAACCGAGTTGCAAAACAAGAAGGTACCTCTTACAACTGATGGAGCAGGTACAAGATCCTGCGCGGTAACAGCATACATGCGCCCAGTAGGCCCCTGATCCACCTGCTCACCCCTCGGAGCATACGACTGCTGCACAAACTGGGACGACGAAGCTCCCGGATTGGCCCTCGAGGCCTGCACAGACTGAGCTGGCTGAAAACCCTGCGTCTTCCTAGAACCAGACGCGCCCGAAGTGGCACTCAACTGTGGGCAAAACCTCTTTAGGTGCCCAGGCTGGCCACACTGATAACAAGACAAGGACTGGCCCCTGCCTTGACTCTGGCTCTACGGTCTAGCTGAAGATGAAGCAGCTCTCTGACCTCCTCCCCTCTGTGGACAGACCGAAGCCTTGTGGCCCAGCTGACCACACTTGTAACAGGTAAAATCTCCCTGATTGCCTCTCCTCGAGCCTGCACTCGGCACACGAAAGGTCGATCTAGCAACACCACCCTGAGACTGCTGAGGGTTAGCACCCCTCTGTCTCCTGCCATCACCCTGACCATCCTGGCTCCTTTTGAAGCCTCTCTGTCCGACCTCCTCCTGCATCATGATCTCCATATAGGCTGCAGCATCAACCAAGCGCCCATAGTCTCGGATCATAGAACCCCCAACTCTTATCTTGAGGCCGCGCCTCAACCTCTTCTCAAACTCGATACAGCGGCGTTCCTCGGACGCCACAAGTTCAGGTGCGAACCTGGACAAGCTAGTAAAAGTAGCCTCATACTCGGCCACTGAAGAACTCCATTGCAAAAGCTAGCAGAACTGGTCTCTCAGCTTTTCCCTGACTGCCGGAGATAAGAACTTCTCCTGGAAAGCATTCACAAAAGCCTCCCAAGTGCCATCCAATCGACCCTTCACGAATTTCCACCACTGACCCGCATCCCCCTTCAGCTGGAAAGATGCCAAGGTCACTTTCAAGGCTCCATCCTCAATGCCTAGTATCTCAAACGTCTTACTCATCTGTTCCAACCACTTATCCGCCTTAAGTGGCTCTTTCGGATCACTGACAAACTCGTCCAGATTAGACCGGAAGAACTCCCTCTTCAAGAAGGAAGGCCCTGCATCAACAACCTGGGCCTGTACTGGATTCTCAGCTCTGAGAATACCCATAGACTACCTCAAAGTATCGGCTATCCCACGGGCTAAAGTACCCATAGCCTCCTGACCCGCTGGCTCGGCCACATTGGCTTGGCCAACACCCTCCTGCTGCTCCAGAATGTCATCCGGTATAGGCATCTCCTGCCTCCTAGGCCTACCTCACCTACCACCACGTCCTCGTCCTCGTCCTCGTCCTGACATCCTAATAAAGGTAACGAAGAACATTAGCACATTCACAAATGTGCCGAAGCTATAACACTCGCGTCCTAATGCATGGACAACTGTAATTCACTCCACGTAAGCACATAAACACATAAGCACTTACAAATTTCGTTTCCGGATAATGATAGTCCCGAGGCGTTACTAGAGTTCCGGTTAAAAACAGCATTGATCAAGTGCTTTTCCAACAAGACTCACAGAAACCCAAGGATCCAATCAACATCCTAGAAACTAAATCCCATACCCAAGTAATCACATAAACATGTTATCACATAAGCACATAACATTACACATAAGTCTTTAACAAGCGAGACAAACCCATTGTGATACTAATCACTTCCCACATACCCAAAGTATTTGAACTCGGTACGCTCTGATACCAAGTTGTAACGCCCTCCAAATAAACCCATAAATCAACCAACAATGGCATGCTCAGACATAAGAAAATAAAGCATAATTGTATTCCATCAGAGTAACCTTTACAAAATGTATTACATGTTAACATCAAAAGTAAATGCCCTAAGGGCTTATAACTTTCCAAGTCAACACTTGGTTACAAAAAGGAGCGCTAACTCTATACAAAGAAAGCCCTTGGCTTGATATACATGTAATACAACAAAACAACAAAAGAAGTCCCAGCCACTAAGCCTCCGAAGCTACGTCATTGGAGGTGGCATGCTACCTGTACCTGAAAATGATGTCCCATATAGGGTGAGTCACAACCCAGTAGAAATATACTAAACCAACTATAAACAATGACTAAAATAATAGCATTCAACAGATGGTCCAAACTTATATTCCAACTCATGCCATATTACCGTTTCATGACAATCATAACCATGTTACATTTCACTTTCCATTTCTTATTCAACTTTGAGTTTGAAAACAAGGCTCAGAACCTGGCCAATTAATTTAATGAGATTATAACTCATTACTAAAGCACTTTCGAAATTCATGATGGATACACATTTTGGTGTTGTATCAATAACACATAAACCACTTCCTTACTTTACAAGTGATACGCATTTTGGTGCTGTATCAATATAACATAGAAACACTTCTATACTTCACGATTGATAATGATATACATTTTAGTGCTATATCAAATTAAACACACACTTCCACACTTCACCATGATACACATTGTAGTGCTGTATCAATATCACACAAATTCCGGTTTAGAGGTCCATCCCCTATCTTCTTCTAAACCGTGGAGTACATCCCCTATCTCCTCCCACACAACACAATGTATATAAACACAGATCATACACATAATCAATCAATACATAAAGTTAATGTATTTCTCAACCGTCATATTCGATGATACATTCCATTGATTAGTTTTAGTTCGCCTAATCATCATGCATTGTCTACAACAATCAAGACTATCCTCCACCGATAGCCTAAAACAGTTATTTCTAAACAGGAAATAAATGCACCACATGGATAAAATATCAACATTTGTCTAGGTGAGCGATAAATTAATTCAACTACACTCTTTAATCCCAAACCTTTCCAATTTGAATATTTCTTATTCAATTGCTCACTTTCCAAAATTAATTATACAAATTAATTTATCAACAATTAGGGCTTTTGTCCCATAATTACAATACCAACCCTAAGGTCCCATTTTCCTCAATAATCCCACACCAAGTTCATTTTCCAATGTATTACATACATAAAGGTTTTAAACTTTGAAAACCCCTCTTTAGAAAAATTACACAATGGCCCCAAACTTTCTCGAAATTACCCAACAACCCCCAACATATCGAAATACCAAAATTTAAAGACAAAGCTCATAAGATGGAGTAGGGTATCCCTACCTCGAAGTTAGAGCTCAAACGGAGAAGAGACCGAAACCAAAGTGCTCTAAACTCCAAACTTTTCGGATCAAAACGAAGCCCTCGACGATCAACACAACTTTTACAAAGGCAGAAGGAAAGGAGAACATTCTAACTAGATCAAACCCTAGAGAGAAGGGAGTTTCTAGAGAGAGTGGCTCTCAAAATATCTTTTTAGAACGTAAAAGAGAGAGTGAATGCAAAAAGTGATTCAAAATTGCCTAACTGTCTTCTGATATACGATAGGTCCGCTCGAGCGGAAAACACAACGCTCGAGCGTCAAGAACAAAAAAATGGTCCGCTCGAGCGCAAGAAGGTCTGCTCGAGCACCAAGACACAAAGATAAAGTACATCCGCTCGAGTGCGAAAACCAGTCCGCTCGAGCGTAGATTTCCCCCTCCCAGAACTTTCACAGACAAGGCACTATCCGCTCGAGCGGCAAAAGGTCCGCTCGAGCGCAACCCGCTCGAGCGTAAGAAAACCCGCTCGAGCGTGAAAAACACACCTGCAGAAGTTTTGCAAAGGCATGAAATACTGGGAGTGTGTAAACTCCGTTCGAGCGCAAGAAGATCCGGTCGAGCGTACAACCAAAAAGCAAACTCCGCTCGAGCGCATAATGACCTGCTCGAGCGTAACACCAAAACTCTGGGCAACAACACTTGAGACCAAAACTCAACCTACCTGTTCGAAACATGCCCAACACATCCAAAAATTCAAACATAGGGAATTAAAGGATGACAACAAGGTATGCAACTACCAACTCCACGGAACCAAAGTCTGGAGTATAACAAATACAGAAAAGGAAAACCGGGATCGCTATATTTACTACCACAACCACTCCACCATCACCAACACCCTTACGACCGTTGTCACTCCATTGCCCATTACCAGTGCCACCACTGCACCACCACTACCATTGTCTCTGCCGCTGCGGCCACTTCACCACCACCACTCCTACGACCAACACACTCATCTTTGACAACGCCGCCACTCCAACACCCACTACTAGTGCCACCACTCAACCTCCACTGCTACCGCCACCACCACTCTATATCACCATCGCCACGACCACGATTTCACTACCACGGCCACTACAGCCACACGTTACTATCACCATTGTCATATCTAAGGATGGCCATTTTGATCCACTCCACATGGGACCTAACCCTACTCGATGTGAATGGGGAGCATATTTTACCCAATCCGTTGAAAAGTCAGGATGGAGGCGAGTGTTGTTTTTCTATCAAACTTATGAAAAAAATGAATTATTCACATATATATATATATTCCATTCAACTATTTATGCCCGAAAAACACTATTTTTTGTTTATAAATTTATGTCTACACATTTAACTTTTGTTCAAAAAAATATATTTGAACGACATAAATAGTGTGTATTGAGATTTTTTGCGATGTATCAAAAAATTACCCCTATTATTAAGGATAGACCAACTATTGTGGGCTAAATGTAATGCACTTGTAAAACATAAGAGAGAACAATGTAATTATCTAATACTAATGAGGCCAGATGTATTTTTACCAACTATCAAGAAGGTTTGCGTAATTTACCCTAAATTAAATTTCAAACTACAAATGAGGCTTTTGCAGGTAGGTACTTCTTAAAGGGTGGAGGCTAAACATATATGGCATGGCACTAATAGTCCCATGAGACTACTAATCCCCCCCAAGGGTAGGATTATCATTCATACAAGAAGTCGGCATTGTTAGTCCAATCCTATGTGATTGAAGGTAAAAGGAAAAACGAAAGGAACTTTTTAGTCACAAACTAAAAAAGTTTCAACTTAAAAAAGTCAACAAAAAAAAAACTAATATCAAACGGTGACTTAGACCCATGATTTGCTATAATTCTTTTTAGAGTCAAAATTGCTATAAGGCTCAGCCTTCGTTTGGCATGTCAGGCTTTTTGGCCTTTTAACTATTTTAGTCACAAAAAGACAAAATAGATTTTTTAGCCCAATAAGACAAAATATCACATCCAAACAATAATCATTTCATTTTTTCTCTTACAAAAGTCAAAAAAGTCAAAAAGCCTATCCTAAACAAGACTTTTTAGCTCTAAGCTAAAAAAGTCAACCCACATCTCAAACGAAACTCTATGTTTTGTCAAAATTATTACCACGTTTGGTAATTATTGCACAGTTGGGGTGCAATTTTAACACACTGTTGTTCGACCCATGGGGGCCCATCACTGGTCTCATTTTGATAATTTGAACTGCTGAATGTGTAGAACTCGTCGAGTACTATATGCTTGTAAAAAATCACATTGATCAGATATCGCTAATTATATGATCAAATTAGTTTTGTATAAAAAAATGAATGGTGTTATTGTTAACGGTTGAAAAAAAAAAACTAATCTGATTAGATAGCTATCGATATCTGATCAACGTAATTTTTTACAAGCATATAGTACTCGACGAGTTTTACACATTGAACAATTCAGATTATCAAAACGGGACCCGTGATGGCCCCCACGGGCTGAACAACACAGTCCAGTGCAATGCCCGAAAAGTAGCCATTCATTTCTTAGTATCAATTCAGCTGCGCAGATAGTACGGCTGTACAACTCACACTCTTAATCTTCTCCTACACACTAATTTATACAAATTTTTAATACACATTTTTTCATAAAAAGTTAAAAAGTTAACCCAAACAACCATCTTTTTTCCCTCAACTTTTTAGTCTAAAAAGTCAAAAAGTGTACTTATTTATAATACCCCAAACAACCATATATATATATATATTTGGTCTTTAGTTACATTTTTTTTTAAAATTTAAATTATGTTAATATTTTTTAAAACTTTTTCGATCTGTTTTGTGTAGATGAATATAAAAAGTTCAAAAAAAAAAAAAAAAAAAAAAAAATTCAAAAACAAATTTAAAAAGGCAAAATAAGTAAAAAAAAATTCCACTATTTGTTACTTATGTTCGTCTTAAAAAAAAAAAAAAATCAAAAAATTAACTAAAACAACCAATTCTTAAATGAGAGATTTTTTTTTTTTTTTTTTTTTTTTTTTTTTTGGGGTTACAGGAAAATCCTCCTTACCCTCCTGCAAGTCCAAGGCAGCTCCCCTTGCAGAGATCACCAAGGTGTCATGTTAGTCGTTCTGAGCGAGGAGACTATAACCTGAGAACTTGCCCTGACTTCCCAAGACAAGCTCCGCTTAAGTCAGGACTCGTACAGCGGGGAAGTATTGAACCCATACCAAGTGCTGATTAGACAACTTGAGATCCAACCTCCTAACCAACTGTGCTTCGTCCAGGAGATTAGCCTAGGGAAGAGGGAATTGAACTTGTGACTTTGGGGCTTAAACCCCAAGCCTTAACCACAATCCCCAGGGTTAAATGAGATTTTAAATATTCTATTCTATTCAACATTTTATTTTATTGTTACTCTCATTATATTTTTATTTCATTATATTCTATATTATACCAAACATGCTCTTAGTGAGATAAGATAACCATTTGAAATTTCCATTACCCATCATCAATCATTTCGCATGCGTTGGCATCATTACTGTTGAATTTCCAGTATCATATTTTTCGTGTGGACTTTTATTATTTTCTTTATGAAGCAAACAATTTATTTAGAAGTCTATCATGTTCGAAAGATAAAAGTAGTTCAAATCCAAGTACATCTATATATATATATATAATGCCATACCCGTATATTGATCTATTTCTTTACAATTCAAGTGTGATAGATCTCTTGAAATGGGTTGAGATACTGATTATTATATCATTTAACGGGTTGTTATGAAATAATAATGGTAATAGTTGTAATGAATCATTCTTTATAGTTATAATTTTTTATAAATATTTCATCACTTTTAAATGGTGTAATGAAATCTTCGGTAACAATCATGTTTATATCTCAACCATTTTTAATTGTGCCTAATCATTTTTCTTGAATGTATCCTTGCACTATATAAAGAATGCTGATCATGAGTTCCACCACCAAATTGACATACTTCATGGCATTTTCTCAACACATCGACATAACGTCGATGAGTTCCATCACCAACACCACTCTTGAAGTCACATTGCCTGCATCTAGGTTGAAGGGCAATGAAATTCACAATATATCAAGAGATGGGTTGATGGATCTTATTCGCTCCATTGCTCAAAATCAAGAAACTCATCAACCCTTTCACATACTGAATTTGGGAATTGTTGAGAGACTTATGCATTGATGGAACCATTCCTTTCCCACCATCAAGCCATTTTACGTGGTTAAATGTAATCCTAATTTTGCATTGCTCGAAGCCCTTGCCTCACTAGGGGCAAACTTTGACTGTGCAAGTCAAGTCGAGATTAAGACAGTCCTTGCTCTTAGAGCAAGCCCTGACCACATTCTTTATGCCAATCCATGCAAAGCAGTGTCCCACATAAAGTATGCGGCAAGTGTCGGTGTCAACCTCACCACCTTTGACTCCAAGGGTGAAATCAGAAAAATTAAGAAATGGCACCCCAAATGTGCCTTATTTCTTCGAATTAAAGTTTTTAAAGATCATACTTCGTATCGTCCCTTAGGAAATAAATTTGGTGCCCTCCCAGAGGAGTTTGTACCGCTCCTCAATATAGCGATTCTAGTTTTGACCCGATCTTTGTTGTATTCCGGACTCGGGTCTTGTTGTTTGATATCGTTACTTTGGTCTTTTCCTCTTTTTCCCCTTTAAATTTGAGTTTTGGAATGTTTTGGGCATGTTTGGAACAGGTTGGGTGCTAGTTGGTCTAGAATGTTGTTGCCCAGGATTTTGGTCTTTTGCTCGAGCGGGTTTCCCTACGCTCGAGCAGGGTTTGTAGACTCTTAATATTTTGTGTCTGCAAAAGTGCTGGAGGAGTGGATTCCATGCTCGAGTGGCGTTTCCTACGCTCGAGCGGGTGTGCGCTCGAGTGGTTTGTCTGTTGTCTACAAAAGCTCTGGAAGTGTGTGTTCTATGCTCGAGCGGGTCTATATTGCGCTCGAGCGGAACAAAACTTTGTGTCTGACGCTCGAGCGTCAAACCCTTCGCTCGAGCGGACTGCGTGTATATCAGATCGCAAAAAGCACTTTTTACATCACTTTTTCATATCTTTTCAACCAAAATCCTAGAGTTGAGAGCCCTTCTCTCTAAAATACTCTCTCTCTCTCTCTCTCTCTCTCTATTTCTACATTTTAGCCTAGATCTAGTGATCTCTTCACTCTACATCCTTTGATAAAAAGTTAGAGCGTCTCAAGATCTTCTCTTTGGACCGATTAAAGTTGAATTTCGACACTTTTGGGATTTCTCTCTTTCTTGGCTCATCTTCTCTCTTTGAGGTAGAGATATTCTATACTTTAGTATGAGTTTTAACCTAGTTATTTGTGGTTATGTATAAATGGTGGAAATCTGAGACTTTTTGGGTAAACATAGGGTTTGGTCCCAAATTGAAAGAGGGGTTTCTACATTGTGTTACATAGATGATTGTCGGGTTTTGAAAATGAGAATATCTTGTGTTAGAATGGTAAATTTTAGCCTTTGGTTTAATATTTGAATAAAGGAGAGATTTACTCTAAATGTGTGTTGAATATTATTTGTATAAATAATGAAATTGATGTGAGAAATGTGAAATTGGGGAAAGGTATAAATGGATGGTGTAGTTGGATTTGTTTAATCACTCGTCCATGGAATTTTGACAATTTATCTATTCTAAGGATTTTATATCTGTTTAGAAATATCTGTGTTGGGCTATTGGTGGAGGATAGCTATGATTGTTGTAGAAATTGCATGAGGATTAGGTGAATTGAAACTAATCATTTAAGTTGTGTCATTGAATATGATGGTGTGATTAAGACATTGAATATATGTTATGAATAGTCATTGTATATGACGATGAATTTAAATATATTGTATATGTATATTGTTTTGGGAGAAGAAAGGGGATGTACTCCATTGTTTGGGAGGAGGGATGGACTTCATTAAGAATTAAGTTGGCAAACTCGGAATGCAATAACCTTATTGCTTCTGAAGTAGACAAACTCCTTGAGGCACAGTTTATCACTAATGTGGACTGCCCCAGATGGCTGTCGAATATGGTTCTGGTTCGTAAAAACAATGGTAAATGGCGACTCTGTGTCGACTACTCTGACCTCAACCGAGCTTGCCCCAATGATAGCTACCTTCTCCCTCGCATAGATCTGCTGGTCGACGCCACAGCCGGTCATCAAATGCTCAGTTTCATGGATGCCTTCTCTGGATACAACCAAATCTTGATGCACCAATCTGACCAGGAGCACACCTCCTTCATCACCGACCAAGGCACATACCATTACCGTGTGATGACATTTGGGTTGAAGAATGCCGGGGCCACTTACCAACGGTTGGTCAATGCCGTCTTCCATCATCAGATAGGCTGGAACATGGAAGTATATGTCGATGACATGCTGGTCAAGAGCAAGCTCTCCACCGATCATTTGGCCGACCTGCGAGAAACCTTCGCCACCCTACGAAAGTACCAGATGAAGCTCAATTAGGAAAAATGTGCCTTCGGCGTAGGATCTGGGAAGTTTTTGGGATTCATGGTCAGTCAGTGGGGCATCGAGGCTAACCCCGAAAAGATCAAGGCCTTAATCGAAATGCAGTCGCCCAGAATGGTCAAGGAGGTTCAGAGGCTTATTGGCTGAGTGGCCGCCCTCAACCACTTCATTTCCCGAGCAACGGATGAGTGCCTCCCTTTCTTCAAAGTCCTTCGGCAAACTTTTGAATGGATGGCAGAATCTGAAGAGGCCTTTCAACAGTTGAAACAGTGCATGGCTAACCCCCCTTACTTTCTCAAGCCATCACGGGCGAACCCCTCTTCCTCTATCAAGTCGTGTCACACACTGTAGTCAGTGCAGCACTCGTCAGGGAAGATAGCTCTGTCCAGCGACCGGTCTACTACATCAGTCGGGCTCTTCGGGGGGCGGAACAGAACTACCCATTGTTAGAAAAAATGTCCTTGGCCTTGGTCACCGCCTCCAGTCGACTTCGCCCTTACTTCCAAGCCCATTCCATAGTGGTCCTCACTGACCAACCGTTGAAGAAGATAAGGCAACAACCAGAGCTTTTCGGCAGGCTTATGCAATGGTCGGTCGAACTCAGTTAGTTTGATATCTTCTATCGGCCTCGGACAGCCGCTAAGGGACAGGCTGTTGCCGACTTCATCCTGGAATTCACTAACCTCACCCCAACCACAACTCCTCCACCCCCACCAACCCCTACCAAGCCAGAAGACCCCTACTCTTGGACCCTCAACGTCGACGGATCATCCCGCAAAGAAGGCAGTGGGGCTGGTCTCATCCTCACCGCCCCAGACGGTGGTTATTTCAAATGTGCTCTCCACTTCCTGTTCGATGCAAGCAATAATGAGGCCAAATATGAGGCATTGATAGTAGGTCTCTGCCTAGCCAGAGACATCAGTGTCAGCCACATCCGGGTGTTCACGATTCCCAGCTTATCGTCGGGCAAATTACGGGGGAATTCGACGCCAAGGAGGACACCATGTGGGCATATAGAGATATTGCTCTCCCTCTTGCTCGCCTCTTCAATACCTTCCACATCAAGCACATCCCTCGGGCTGAAAACTCCAAGACAGATGAGATGACCCAATTGGCTTCTGCAGACCAGTCAGACCTCAACCACAGGGTCCGCCTCGAATACCTGACCTACCCGGCCATCTCCCCCAACCTGCAGGAAGTCCACTTCCTCCAAGATGAACCTATCCCATGGACGGCAGACATCTTTCTGTATCTGACAACGGGGGAACTTCCAGACGACAAACAGGAGGCCGCCAAAGTCAGAGCCTGGTCGTCTAATTACACCCTTGTCAGCGGCCGCTTGTACAAACGTGGCTTTTCACGCCCGTATCTGTGATGCCTCAATCCCGCTCAAGCAACCTATGTGATGAGGGAAGTTCATGAGGGTATCTGTGGTAATCATTCGGGCGCCTGGTCCCTCGCCCATAAAATACTTCGCATTGGTTATTTCTAGCTTACTCTCAATCAAGATGCGACTGACTTCATACTCAAATGTGATAAGTGTCAAAGTTTTGCCAACATCCTCCATGCTCCTTTCCAGCCCCTGCCCATTCGCCAAATGGGGGATCGACCTGGTTGGCCCATTGCCCACTGGCCGAGGCCAAACCAAATTCGCAATTGTCGCCATCGACTACTTCACTAAATAGGTGGAAGCAGAAACCCTTGCTACCATTACTGAGCGGAACACAACCCGATTCATCTGGCAGTCAATCGTATACAGGTTTGGCATCCTTCAAGCCATCGTCTCCGACAATGGCAAACAATTTGACAACGCCAAGTTCAAGAAATTTTGTGTAGAACTCCAAATCCAGCCATGTTTCTCTTCCCCAGGTCATCCCCAAGCCAATGGCCAAGTTGAGGTCACCAATCGTTCTCTCCTGAAGATCATCAAAACCAAGCTGGAAGCTGCTAAGGGACTTTGGGCTAAGGAATTACCCAATGTACTCTGCCAGACTGAGCAACAAAAAGCCTCAGCCAGACTGAGCACAACAAGCCTCAGCTAGACTGAGCATGAAAAGCTCGCCCAGACCGAGTCACTTAAAGCCTCAGCCAGACTGAGCATGAAGAGCTCGGCCAGACCGAGTCACTAAAAGCCTCAGCCAGACTGAGCACAAAAAGCCTCAGCCAGACTGAGCATGAAGAGCTCGGCCAGACCGAGTCATTAAAAGCCTCAGCTAGACTGAGCATGAAGAGCTCGGCCAGACCGAGTCATTAAAAGCCTCAGCTAGACTGAGCATGAAGAGCTCGGCCAGACCGAGTCACTTAAAGCCTTAGCCAGACTGAGCACAAAAAGCCTCAGCCAGACTGAGCATGAAGAGCTCGGCCAGACCGAGTCACTAAAAGCCTCAGCCAGATTGAGCACAAAAAGCCTCAGCCAGACTTAGCATGAAGAGCTCGGCCAGACCGAGTCACTTAAAGCCTCAGCCAGACTGAGCACAAAAAGCCTCAGCCAGACTGAGCATGAAGAGCTCGGCCAGACCGAGTCACTAAAAGCCTCAGCCAAACTGAGCACAAAAAGCCTCAGCCAGACTTAGCATGAAGAGCTCGGCCAGACCGAGTCACTTCAAGCCTCAGCCAGATTGAGCACAAAAAGCCTTAACTAGATTGAACATGAAAAGCACGTCCAAACCGAGTTACTTCAAGCCTAAGCCAGACTGAGCCACCATTGCAACTTCATGATCATAAGCATAGTGGCCATAAGCGCTCCGCCAAACTGAGTTACTTCAAGCCTCAGGTAGGCCGAGCCACCATTGCAACTTCATGATCGTAAGCATAATGGCCATACTTAGTCAAATTCCAGTCCAACGTTTTCCAAATCAGACTGGTTCCTTGCTGGGTCGGGATTCACAAACTTCGCATCTTTAACACTCTTACAAGTTAAACTTCACTCTGCATTGAGTTTTTCTCACATTCACTCTGCATTGAATTTTTCTTACAAGTTAAACTCCACTTTACATTGAGTTTTTCTTACAGTCACTCTGCATTGAGGTTGCCTTACATTTTAAACTTCACTTTACATTGAGTTTTCCTTACATTTTGCACTTCGCAATGATTTATACACAAAATTTTGCACTTCACGACTCAAAATTTTATTTATTCACAAACTTGTACACAAGTTTATTACAGCCATTCAAAAAAAAAAAAAAAAAAAAACCAAAACTCTAAGTACATATTTTCTCCACTCCACTCACTCCTCTTCTTCACTTGAGGCGAGATCTTCCTCTTCAATGCCTTCATCTAGGGGGGTCTGGGCCACGTTGTCTTCGTCAATTCTAACACTGCTGAAGTCTATGTCTGGGAACAGCTCTTCTACTTTACGCTTGAACATCTTCCAGCCACTGTCCCGGAATTCAGCCATTTCGTGTTTGTAGAAGTCCGACCGCTGGAAGCTCTGGATCACTTCATCTTTGCTCCTGCTCCCAGCGGTCGTCCCCGACGGACCAGCCCCCCCAACCCCCTCTCTCGTCAAGTTGCTGGCAATAGCAGCATCGATGGCTATCTGAAAGTCAGCAGACACCTTAAATTGCTCTACTGCTATGACGTACAGATCAGGGTATGCTGCCCTTTCAGAGGCTGCCTTGGTTTTTTCTTCCTCCAACTCCTTTTCCAACCTCGCCTTCTCCTCCATTGCCCTAGCACGCTCATCTTCCAGCTCCTTCTGCAGCCCAACAATCTTCAAGTTTGCTTCATCCTTTTCTTTGATTTGCTGGGGCGCACAGTTCTTCATTGCTGGTCAAAGCCTCTTCAAACCGCTCGGTGGCGACTGTGCAGGCATTTTGAGCATCCCCCAGCTTCTTCTGCTCGCCAGCCAGCTGGAACTCAAGCGACACTACCTTGCGGCGTTCGTCCTCTAGCTCCAACTTGACCGTAAGCAGCTCAGCATGGGCTCGAGCGGCAACATTGCGCTGCACGATCGCCAACACCTCCATCTTCTTCGCCTTCTGAGCCTCCCCCAACCCCCTGGCACACGCACTCTGCGCAGTCCTCCTCCAACCCACGCTCTCCCTCTTGAAATTTTCAAGTTGGGCCTCCACCTGCCCCAACCTCTCCCTCTCCCTTCTCAATTCGCCCTTCGCCACCGCCACCTTATTCAACAG